>PVIW01003780.1:0-154642 GCA_004026585.1 Noctilio leporinus
GAACTGCCTTTTGATCCAGCAATTCCACTACTTGGACTATACCCAAAGAACCCTGAAACACCAATTCATAAGAACCTATGCACACCTATGTTCATAGCGGCACTATTTACAATAGCCAAGTGCTGGAAACAGCCTAAGTGCCCATCAGTGGATGATTGGATCAAAAAACTTTGGTACATTTACACAATGGAATTCTATAGAGCAGAAAGAAGGAACTTGTACCCTTTGCAACAACATGGATGGAACTGGAGAGTATTATGCTTAGTGAAATAAGCCAGTCAGTGAAGGATAAATATCATAGGATCTCACCCAATACGGGACAATAATGAACAAAACTAACAACAAGCAAAACAGAACCAAGTGTATGAATACAAGGAATAGGCCTTCAGTGGTCGGGGGAACAGGGTTGGGGGGAGGGGGGAGGCAGAAGCAAGAAAGGGGAGCAGCTTAGACAAGAACCTAGTATAAAGGAACCATGGACATGGACAACAGGGGGGATTGACTTTGGGGGGAATGGGTAGGTGGGGATGGGGACAGAGGGGAGCAAAAAGGGGATGGATGTAATACAACAATAAAATTTTTTTAAAAATTAAAATAAAATGAGCACGCGGTTGACTTCTGAACCCAGGAGCTTACCCCGGCCGGTCACGTGAGAAAACAGCATCCGTGAGGCCGCACGTCGCGCTGACAAGATCTTCAATTTCATTTCCCTCCAGATCTCCCTCCCAAAGGCCTCCGAGGGCGCTCGGTCCCAGGGTGACGCCCCTTCTTCACGCGCCCAGCAGCCCCCCAGGCCCTCGGTGGCCCCTGCGCCCCCCCTCGCGGACGGTCCACCCAGATTTCAGGACCCTGGGCTTCTCGTCAAGGCTCAGTCCCTCCTGGTCAGAGCAGCGCATGACTGGGGACCTTCACACCCATCGGGAAACCCAGCACCACCCACCCGGCTGGAAACGGGTCCTCCCGCCAAGTCCGTCTGCCTGTCTGTGTCCTGGAACAACAGGGAATGCGAGGGGCGAGGGGACGTCTGAGGTTCTCCTGCCTGGACCGGAGAGCCGGCCGTGCAGTGCTGGGGACCCCCGGCGGCGGCGGCAGAGGGTCCGTGGACCACCCGTGTGTGTGGCCCCTCGACCCCCACAGCCCCTGGCAGCACGTTACCAGGCCCCTCGCCCACCGGGTGGGCCTCACGAGGCCCTGGAGGAGATCGGCCAGCGAAAGGGGGAAAAGCGATTTCAAGAAAAATCGCAAGGGCGGTGGCTCACCGTGTGGGATGCCCCGGGAAAAGCTGAGTCACCCCTTTCTAGTCCAACGTGTCGGGGGAAGTCCACGTGCCGTTGTCCGGGGAAAGCAGGGCTGAGTGACGACTCACCCTCGGCCACCGCGCACAGCGCCCGGGTTCTGAGCGCCTCCCGTCGGGGTGGCTGGGCCCCCCACCCCGGCTGGGCCCCCCACCCCGGCTGGGCCCCATCCACACTCTGCCCCTCACGGGTCGAGCCCTTTGAAACGCCCTTTCCCGACCCCACGGGAGAGTGACGACCCTCAAGGGTCATCACCCTGGTCTGGTGACCCCGCCCGTCTCCCGACAGGGACCCCCAGCCTCGCTCTCTCCCACGTCCAGGTCAGCATCCTGGCCTCCGTCCTGAGTTCCAGCGGCATAGAAGACGCTGCGCACCTTCCGTCCCCCAGTCCCCCCGATAAACTTCCGAAATCCCCTGCGCTGTGGGGTCCACCTGAGGGCTGGCCTGTGCAGCTGGGCCGTCCGGGGGGGATGCAGGGACCTACAGTTGAGACGGAGCCTGGGAACCAGCGGCGCCGCCTTCGTTCTGGGCACAGGACCCCAGCTCCCTGTCAGGGAAGTCGAGGGCAGACGCAGTTCTGAGCTGCCCCACGGAGGCCATAAGGTAGGAGAAGGACTTTCAACTATGTGAACATCCGGATAAGCAATACGTGGCCTCTGACAGGCGTGTGAGGGGTTGGGAAGAGGAACGGCAGAGGGAGCCCCAAGTTCACGGAGAGCCAAGGCGGTGAGAACACGGCCGCTCCGCCGCGTGAGCACGATTCGCATCCGGAGGCAACGCAGGCCCACGCGGTCCCGTGACCCAGGTCCCCTCGGGCCCGGGGAGCGGAGGTGGGACCCAGCACCTTGGAACCCAGCGAGGCAGCTGCTTTTCAAATGGGTTGTGAGGTATCAGGAGGAACAGGCTGGAAGAGAAATTAATTTCAGCCTATGCTCATTAAAAGCAATCTCTCCTTGATGTCCTTGGAGGAAACGCTGCAGATCACGGAACGCAGCGCACCAGGAAGAAGAAAGGAAGAGACACCGCACGCACGCACACACGTGGTGGACTCCACCTCCCGGCTGCAAGGGGCCTTACTGACGTGGAGGCTGATCTTCACAGTGACCCCCGAGCGGGTATGGATTAGCTGATCGCCGCCAGACTCGGGAGTCGGAGCCTGTCAGGGCTGCGGGGAAAGGGGAGCCCTTTGCTTTCTGATGCAGACCCTGGAGCCCGGGGGAGCTCCCAGCCAGAAGGGGCGGCACTCGGAAGAGAACCCCGACCCGCAGGCCCCGGGGCTGCACCGGCTGGAGGCAGGGGTCACCCCAGGGGCTGGAACGGGACCCCGAAAAGCAGGCTGAGGGCTCCTCGTGGCTCTGCCTGATGGACCATGGGACCCAGACGGCAGCCAGGTGTCACAAAAGGACAGTGTGCCAGTTCTGGGCGTGCGCCACTGGCGATGACAGGGAAGGAAGAGGAGGGTGGCGGCTCCCGCTAGGTGAGGCCAGCTGTCCGGGGTGGGCTGACCGCTGAGGGCCACGCCGTCCCTCCGTCTCGGCCCCGAAGGGCCACCCCTGGACACCACCGGCAATTTGTTTACGATGAGAAACCTGCTTGAAAAAGGGACGCTTGTGAATGAGCAGGAGGCCTTTCTGGTTGGGGGTGGAAGCTAAACAGCTTCTTACTTGTCAACAGAAGGGTCAACGATCAGTTACCACCCACTACGGAGCTCTCACAGGCCGTGGTTTCCTCTCGGACGGTTCTCCCGTTAACGTGTCCGGACGGTCGCCAACGTGGCCGCTGCCCCGCGTCTTCCTTTCCGTCAGCGTCTGAAAGGACGGAAATCCTCTCCCTGAGTGCCGGCCTCTCAACAAAACACAAGATGGTCTGTTCCTACATACAATCTCGAGAAAAAGGAGATGGTTTCGTGACCCTCCTCCAGGGTGGGGTGTTTTGATTTTGTGTTTCCGTGCGTTTCGACGCAGACAGAGCTCTTCACACGGACTTTGTCCCTTGTCCGAAAGGACAGACAGACAGCTCCTGACCGCTGACAACGAGGCGCACCAGGCGTGGGCCCCTCCGTCCCCCACACGCCGCGGCAGGTGCTCAACCCCCCTGGGCCACAGGCCACCAGACTGGGGCGTCTGTGTGAGAAGGGAAGCCGATGGCACGGACTGTCCTGGCCCTTGGCCATGTCACCCCAAAGGGCCGCAGACCCCCATCTACCGCTCACAGGGGCAGCAGCCCCCCAGTGTCACCCCGAAGACTAACGGAACCCCCTTTTCCAGGCGCCATCAGTGAGCCCCGCCTTTTCAAATGCCCTTTGGAAAAGGCCTCACTTTTCTTGGGCAAAAGGAAGTGGTGAGAAAGAAAACCAGGGGAGCACTCTGGGAACCCCGACCCCACGGGCGGCTGCGAAGGCTCAGGTCCAGCACAGCGGCCGTGGGGACCACTTTCCCTCCGCAGCAACCTCGCCGGGAACGCTTTCTGCTGGTTTTCCTTCTGGCCCCGCTCAGGGTCACTTCCGGTGCCCAACACGGGCCACCACCTCCCGCGGAGGCCGGGCCTGAGCATTTCACTTTCCTGAAACGGAATGTCACGGCCAAGGTCACATGAAGGTTTTCATGCTGCCAGCGCTGGACCTCGCCGGGAAATCTCTATTTTTACCTGCAAAGTAAGAGCGGCGGACGCATCGCACGTGTGCACCCTGCAGACGGCCACACGCACGGCAGGGCTATTCCTGGACACAGAGGTCCCCGAACTAAATCCAACCGGAGTGATCGATCCCCCCCGAGGCCCAGCTCCGTCTCCAGGAAAACGCGCCCCGGCAGCCGCACCGGGAACCGGCCGCCTCTGTTTCCAGACGTGGCCCCTCATGCTGGCTTAGGCCAGGGGCTGCTGGAACGGTCCCGGGCGCCACCCCCCAGACCCTGGCCATGGGGTCTACGCCAGGGCGGCCCGGCAAAGGGGAAGCAGCCGTGCGTCAGGGTTGCGTCTGTTTCAAGTTTCAGTTTCCCCCCGGGAAACTGCATTTTAGGTTTGAAACGCAAGCCCAGAACGTTCCTGGCCACCCCGCCTGCCCCGCCCATCATCACCCAGCGACAGGCGCCCGGGGAGGAGGGAGCCGAGGGGCCAGGCTGGGGCACACGGAGCGGGGTCCTCAGGAGGCAGGAGGGCACCCCTGGGAAGAGCGCCCACCTAGGCGGGGCCCTGCAGGGGTTTCCCCAACAAGCAGGGCCCCTGGACACAAGCACAGGCTTGCACGCCTCAAGGTCACTGCCGCTTGGAACACAAGGTGTCTACGGCCCGCGCGTCACCCCGGTCAGCAAAGAGCCACTTTCAACCCAGACGGGGTGTAGTGCGCCCTGAACAGCGAGCCTCTTCCCTACAGAACACGGGGGAATAATACACTGTCTCGTCCGCACGTTCAGCTCCCCCGTCCACCGTGGAAACCCGCTCCCGTGGGCAGCATGGTGGGCCCCACGATCTCTTTAGTTACGTTAGGATGACGGTCGTGGACGCCCTGTCCCATGTTCAGGGCGGGCGAGGGGCTGGCGTGACAAGCACACATTGCTGCAGAGATGCGACACTGCTCCTTACGTGCGATGATGGAGACCACGTGTTGGCATGGACAAATTATCAGCCCCCCTCACACACACTCACAAATTTTTAGATTTACAACAACGTGCATCTCCCCCTGCGCCTGGTAACATGCGATGCATCGGTTGTCTCGTAAACGCGCCGGATAAGAACGGCGTGGTTTACAACAGACTTTCGATCAATCGTAAGTCTGGGGACCTTCTCCTGCATGTACGGTGTACGTTCGTTCTTTTCGTGAGACACCAACCTACCCGCGGTGCCTCCTTTCAGTCGGGTCCTAACCGTTCACCCGGCGACTGGATGGCCCTCCCAAAAGTCACCTGCTTCTCGGATGGGCAGCAGAGGGCCGGCGTGACCAGGGCCAGGCCCGTGGGCTGGTGGGGGTCACCGAGCAGCCACGGGGAGCTGGTGCAGACGCTGGGAGACTCCCCGTTGCACCCCTGTGACTGTGCTGTCCCTGCAGTGGCTCCCGGGGGCACCTGGGCCCCCAGAGGACGGACGTGGCGCGGACGGTCCCACCCCAGGGCTGGTGGCTCCCCGTCCTGAGCTCGCCTCGACCTGGGGACGACGTGGCATAAAAAGTGGCTCAACGCTCTCACTCTAACCCTCGGGTCCCCCAGGATGCCCGCCTCTCGCCTCCACGGCGCTGCCGCCTGCCTGTCCCGGGCGCCTGCCTTCAGCGCAGAGGGGACCCGCGTCCCCGGGAAGCCACCGTCGCTTCCCCGTGTCACAGGACACTTTGTTATTTGACACCAACTCCTTTTTAAAGGGCCTCGCCGTGTCCATCCATCATGAAAATGGAAAGAGAAACACACTTGCCGGGAGATCCATCCTCCCTCCGGGCTCGGCGGGAGCGTGGAGGTCAGACAACCCTTCGTTGGTCCAACCTGACAGCGCGTCCGGCCGCGTCCCCAGGCCCCGCTCACTCCCTGGACAGGTGTCACCGCGTCCGTGAGAGGAGGCGGCCGGCAGGCTTTCCGTCCCGTCATCCTCTTACGCACGATCCAAATTACAGGCTGAGACACACGTGGTCACGAAGACCCGGTGACAGTGGTGGGCTGACACCTCTGCCGCGTCGCCGGCAGCGCCCGGGTGCCCAGCGTCTCCCGTTTCCCAGGACTCAGCTCCTCCCGGCGAACATGAGGCCCCAGACGAGGCAAAACCAGCAACAGCCAGAGCGGCTTTCAGACCAGAGGCTCAGCTCACGGCCCCTGGAGGAGCCAGAGGGTCTCGGGACCGCGTGGGTGCCCGGCGCTCGGGGTGGCGGCGAGCGGTGACCCCAAAGCTGGGCGGGAGGCTGCAGCCAGGTCCCCAAGCGCTCGGACGGGGCACACGCCGTCCCTAAGGCGCCGCCGGGAGACAGGAGACCGGAGGGCTGCGTGCGTGTGCGTGTGTGTTCACGCATGCAGCTTGCGTGGGCGGCTTCTGTGTGCGTGTGCATTTTTCCCACCGGAAGATCCGTGAGGATGACATCCTGGAGGCCATTACAACACAAGCGAAAGCAACTAACGGGATGGCACTTGGGGATCAAAGTTAAACGTGACAGGGGGAGAGGGGCGGGAAGGGTCAAGGGCAGGGTCAAGGGCAGGGTCAAGGGCAGGGTCGCGGGAAACGGCCCTTCCAGGGAACCGGCAGGGACATCCGGGTGCCTGACCCGTAAAGAGGTCCTGCCTGCCCCCCCGGCCGGGTCCCACGCGACACCCTCACTCGCGCGGACTTGTGCCCCTTTCTCCGGCCTCTCCAGGGTCCACCTCTCACCGGAGCTTCTGTCTAGCATCTGCCTGACATTTCATGCCTGTCCCAGCCTCAAATTTGAGTCACTACTAATTCAGTCAGGTGACTGTTTGGGTTTCTTGTTGGAAAAAGAACACAAGCTCCGATGGGGCAGCCCCAGCATCGCGTCCCTGAGACAGTGGGACGTGAACATGAGGGGACACGGCTGTGGTCTGACGGCCCGAGGGACCCGCGCTGGCCCCCGGCATCAGGCTTCCGGAGAGCAAGCTGATTCTGGGGTCCCAACGCTCTTCCTTACCCCTGGGTCTTCCTGGGTAAGGACACCAAGAGACTAGAACTAGGTCTCCTTCCCCAAGAGGACAGTCGATCAACTTAGATTCTTGAATATACCACTGAACAAAAAAACCTCCAGGAACAACAGGATTTTTCTCATTTGACCTCCTCTTGATACGATCTGCAATTTTATTAAACGTATTCAGATTTACATTTTAACAACCTTACACTGCTTTTGTGTGAAAGGAGCACATGAATGGAACCAGTCACACCTGCCACCTCACGTCTGTAACCAGCAACACACGACACAAAGTCCTAGTGGCCAGGTTGTGTCTCACCTTGTTCACAACAATTATGTTTGCAAAGAAAAGAGAAAAAGGAGGAGACAGAAATAGAACTGCAAGGATGCACAGAAAGGGAAGCGTGGGCTCCATTCACTCACGTCTGTGAGCACGTGGTCCCCACACGCGGTCAGGGCCCCTCGCCCGTCCGCACGGGGTGTCATCACGGACCGCAGTCCCCACCCCCACCAGCTGCACCAACACGTCGCGTCACACCTCTTTCCTAACTGGGATGATGGTTGGAAACGTGGACACACACGTGGTTGAGGGCCTGCGAACACCCTTATCCTCCAATCTCTGAAAGAAAACAGTGTCTGAAGGTCAGGGGAACCATCCGTTTTACATGAACATCAACCTCCTGTAGAAAACTAGACACCTGTAAAAGATCAGTAAAGGTAATTTCTACTAAAACAAGAGGAGAAATAAAGTTTCTCTGAATCAAGGGAAAAAAAGACAGCTCGAAACTCACAATTAATTTCAAAGGCTTTAAATTCATTAGCGATCACTCCCCAAATAATTCTAATTTTAATCCAACATTTAGCTCTTTCTTACATAACACTAATCGTGTAAGAGTATACGAAATGATAAAAGGGGAAAAAAAAATAAAAGCATTATTCATACAGTATTTTTATATGAAAGAATATAATTACCCCTTGAAGTCATCCCAAGATATAAACATTATGGATAGGGAGCTTGAATCTCAGCTTTATTGTAAAACCTTTTTTAAAAAAACAGATTAAACCGCCTAGAATGATGAGCACTAATACTGGAAGCACTAACGATAAAGAAAAATTCCTCCGAAATAATTGCACAGTTTTATAATACGCTGCATTCATCATGAAATCAGCACAAGCCAATTAGCCTGTGAAACTCGGTAAACAGGTTATTCGATTTTGATGCCTTTCGTTGAAAAGGAGGTGGATAGGGAAGTGGCCCGGTGAATGGATGGGTAGGTGTGTGGACGGGTGGCTGGACAGACAGACACATGCAAACGCAGATTTATGACAACATCTAAAACCCACTTACTGAGAACCACGGGGCAGAGGCCTTGGAACTTACATTCACCCAAGACCTCACGTGGTTCTTACGCACGTAAACGTTGAAGAAAGTATTCGAAGACTTCACAGCATGGTCATAATGCTGGTGCAACCGTGACAAAGGTGACATGCTCAGCGCAAGACCTGAGTGCAGCACAAAGCCCTGGGGGACACTGGGTGCCCCCCCCCAAAGCCCTAGGGGATACGGGGTGTCCCCAAAAGCTGCTCTGACTCGCTGAGAGGCGCGGAGACAGGAGAAAGCTGGATTTACATTGAGAACATCTGCGTGTCATATTCCTTCACCTTGAATGCCACTGAGATCAGGGGTCTCCAGAATACATAACACAAGAAAGAGAAGAGTAAAAGGTACCTGGAATGGAGCCAATATTGTATGTACTTTAACTCTCTGGTTGCAACGAAACTCTCAAAGTTACTCGTAGGTGATGGAACTGGAAGCATCACCAACGGCGACTCCTTCAGGCTTCCATTTCTCTGGATCTCACGGTAGCAACACCCATCATCTTAACGCAAAAAGCATTATTCGTGACTGACGTCTCTGCAAACAACGCAGGCCAATTGACACGAGAATGATTAGCATTAGGACGGAAGCCTGTGCTTAGCTCTGCTCACATCCGGGGAGAATGGCAATGTCGAAATACCGTTCCCTTCCCCAGCCTTCCAGAGCGAGAACCAGCGCGCGGCAGCCCCAGGACATTCCCACCACCAAGTAGCAAAACGCACCGGGGAGATAAACGCCCGATGTGTTGAACAGGTGCCCAGCCTGCGTGTCCCTCCCATGACCACAGGGGTGTTGGCGACAGACAAAAGCTGCCGCCGCATCCAAGTGCCACGGGCTCTAACTCAACTTGCCCCCATGTGAGTCCTCACTGGAAGGTTCACATGGTTTCCAGCCGATTCGCATCCGCCAGCCCAGAGACGCCTCGGGATCAGGAGAGATCGTGTCATTTCCCCACCGCGGGGACGGCAAGTTCCTCACCCAGAAATCACCGGCCGATGCGCACGGGGAAAGAAACCGCCGCTGAACCCAGAAGGGAGGGAAGGAGTGTTTCCTACTCCGCATCCGAACACGCTGGTCTCCCGAGGGGAAGAAAACCTTGTAAGCTCCCGATTATTTCCAGAAAGCGTCCGTCACCAGGCATTTTAACCAACTCCATGAAACAACGTTCCCGACCTCCTTCTCAGGTCGTGGGAATTGTCATTTGGCTCCTTACCCACCTGGGTGCCAGGGAAGAAAGTCTACACGGACCGTCGACACGTTCATTAGCCGGAGGTCACTGCGGTCATCCTGAAGCCACTGTGGAAGGAGGTCATTTCCCTGCACTCGGGCAAATACCCAGAACGACTGATTTGGATACTCACAGGTTGCCCAGGGCTCGGTCTCCAGGGAGCTGAGCGCGCTGGCTGCTGCTGCTGCCCAGCCAGCAAATCGGTGTCCTGGCCTCAGGTGTCACATCCAAGCCAGTGCGGCCGCTTGTGACAACACCCACCTCCCATTCCTCCGGCGGCCCCAGCAGGTCCGGGAACCAACCGGCATCTGACTACCCCAGGCACCCGAAGGGGCAAGGGCTGCAGGCCACAGGAGACCTCTCCCTCTCCTCACACGTCTTCTCCCACCTGCCAGCTACACAGGTGACATTAAAAGGTGGCCGTTTGTCACCCGCTCGGCGCCGGAGGAGCTGTTCAATTACCTAACCCGAGAAGGACGAGAACACGAGGGGAGGACGTACGAAGACCAAGGGGAAGTCTCGTTTCCACCGTGGCCTCGGCCTGGCCCGGGGCCGCCCCGGCTGACCCGGTTCTTCCAGGAAGTGGCACCACGTTCCTGACACGGCCAAGGCCCTGGTGGTGCCCGTCAGGAGTCTGGCCACCAGGGACGTGTCCCCAGGGGTAGCTGCTCTGCCTGCCACGGTGTCCAAGTCCCTTCCTGCAGCCGGTCCACCGGGGGCCCGTGTCAACCCGTGTGCACGCGTGACCGTGGGACCCCCTTCCCTGCAGGAGACCCTGGGGGACGCTGCTGCCGCTTCCCCTCCCGCCACCACCTTCTGGGGACCAGGTTGAGGACGTGGCCTCGCCCTACCCGTCCAGTTCACAAAACCTGTCACCTGAAGGGAAGGGACCTTCTCACCTTTTAACAGACTTTAAACCCCACAGTAAACACCGGGGTGCGTCAGGCCCACCGGCACTTCCTGACCCAACGGTGGGAGCTGAGAAAACCCGAATCCCCCACCCTCACCCCCGACAGCGATGGAAACACCCATGAGCAAGTCGCGGGGACAGAGGCCTTCGCTTCCCCTTTCAGGTCCACCTGCGCTGCCAAGATGGGCCAGGGGTTCCCGGGAAAGGCACCCCCACCACCAGGGCCCCCCGATGCCCCAGGGGAGCGCGTGTAGCGGCCGGGCCACAAAGGAGTCCAACTGGGACACGGAAGGTCTCAGCCGCCTTCCCGGTGAGGTGACGGGAACTGTGGAAAAGGAGCTCAAGTCCCAGGCCACAGGTTCAGGAACGCTGCCCAACTGTGTGCGTGTGTGTGCGTGTGTATGTGTGACGCAGGTGGCAGTGCACGGGGACCTTCTCGTCTCTGCTGGGCCGGGTGGGATGTCAGCATGGGGACTGGGACAAACGTGTCTTGCGCAGGCCTCCTGGGCTGAGACCTCAGGGAAGGAGGGTCCCCGGTCGGGTTAGGAGGCCGAGGGGTGCTTGCCAGTGGCTGCACAAGGCGAGGGGTGACGAGGAGCCACGTGTGTTTGCCTGCGGATCGGCCGGGACCTGGGGTGCCATCGAGAGCCTCTGGGAGGAACCGGTCCACCCGGACCGGAGGACGATGCCGACCGCCCTTTCCCTCTCCCAGGTCCCTGCAAACACGCGGCTTTCCAGGCAACAGGCACTTACTCCACCTTCACAGTCACGTTCATAACCAAGGAAAAAAGCATCACCAGCGAATTCCGGGTACCCCCAACACCGCATGAGAGCCTGAAAGCACCAAACACCCCAGCTGCGGGCGGTGCACCGGGGCGCCGGGCCTCCCGCCTCCTAGGACTCAGCTAGCAGGTCACAAATGAGCCCCCCAAGAAAAGTCTCCCCTGGCCGTCCCCGCAGAGGGGCCGCCGGGGCGCGCAGGCAGGCCCGGCTCCCCCGGAACAAACGGCCCCCCGCTCACCTTCCGCGCCCCGCAGAACCCAGCGAGGTCCGCCCCGGAGCCAGAGCGCACAGGGGGAGCCCAGCCGGCCGTCTCGGGGGCGGGGACGGCCAGCCTCCTGCCTGCGGCACCGACCCCGGCGCCCAGAGACCAGCCCCTCGGGCGACGCGGGTCCTACACGCACCCCAGCCGCGGCGGGCAGGGGCGCACACACTCCGCGTCCCGCGCCCTGAGCTCCAAGCCACCCACGCGTCTCGCGGACCCACCGCCGCCCGTCCCGGGAGTCCGCGAGCAGGGGGCGCTCGCCCAGGGCGCGTCCAGGCCCAGCGGGCGCCCGGACCTGCGGGCGAGAGCGCCCCCTCCCGCGACCCGCCCCCGGCTCCACCCCCGCCTCCAGCGGCGCGGCCACCCGCGCGGGCGGACCCTCCCCCATACGCCCACGCACGTGCGCGGGTTACTAAGCAGCCGGGCGGGGCCGACACCGTCTCCAGGCAGCAGCCCGGCGGCCGCGGGCGCAGGGCCCGGAGCGCACGCGGGGGAGCGGAACGCGGTGCCGGAGGCCGAGGCCGGGGCCGGGCGGGCGGCGCACCGGGCGGGGCGGGAAGTTCGGAGGAGGCGCGGGCAGGGGCTGCCCCTCGGGGACGCGGCCTGACTGGGCAGAGCCGGCCCGACCCCCAGCCCCCGCCCGGCCCGCCCGCAGGTGGGCGGACGCCTCCGGGGGAGCCCCCGCCTGGCCTCCACGTTCCAGCGTCGCCTCCATTTCCAGCCCGGCCAGGGCTCCCCGAGGCCGCTGCCCACCCCGGGCCGTGCCCCACGGTGGCCCAGCAGCTGGACGGGTGGGCAGGTGTCCGAGGGCAGTTTCCCAGCCCCCGGCTGTGAACCAGGCCCCCTGTGCCGGCGGGGCGCGTTCCCACAGCCGCCCGAGACCAGCCGCCTGCGGGGTCGGTCCAGCCCCCGCCCCGCCCCGCCGGGCCCATCTGGACGCTCCCGAAAGAGCGGGCGACAGTGCTGGGTCTTGTCCAGCACCCCAGAAACTGGGGCGCAAGGAGCAGAACGGGGTGCAGCGAGGGTGGAAGAATCTAGAGCGGAGCGGGGATCGGATGTGGGGAAAGAGCACGTGCCCGTCGCGAATAAAACGCCCTGCGAGGTCGGACTCCGTCCTTTAAAGCGGGGCCGGAATGTCCACGTCCACGTCCCCGGGAGGCAGGGGACGGGCGTCGCAGGGGGGGGCGCCCCGGGGGCCGCCGAGGGGCCGGCACGTACGGGGCGGCGTGGAATCAATCGGTTCTCTCTCCCGGAATCAAGGGGAGCCTGTCTTCCCCGGAGAGAATGGACAAGCGCAGGGCTCCTGCCAGCCCGGGTCGCCGCCCCGGGGCGGCTGAGGGGGAAACACCCCCAACTCCCCGCGGGGAGGAGACCAAGTTCGGGCAGCTGCGAGCCGGGGGGCGACCCCCGCGCGCCTCCCCTGCGGGTCTCGCCGCGTCCTCGGGCGCCTCGCCAGCTCCTGCAACTTGCGAAGCTCCGAGCGCGGGAGGAGGGGGCGACCTCGCCGGGCGGCTCCCCGTCCCCACCGAGAACGGCGGGGGGAGGTGGATGTGGGGGGAGGTGGATGTGGGGGGAGGTGGGAGGGTGCGGGGGGCCTGGCCGCTGGCAGGTCCGCCCCGCAGAACCCCGAACCCCCAGGGAGCCCGAACTTGCAAGGCCGGCGGCGCCCGCGCCACTTTCCCACCCGCCCGGTGTCCAGAGAAAGTCCGGGACCAGCCCGCCTCCCGGGCTGAACGCGCAGCCCCCGCGCCGCCAGCCCCGCCGGGCCGGCCCTTGGCCCCGACACCCGCACCCCGGAAAGCGGCGCTCGCGTCCCCTCGGCCCGGGCGGGGGTCGGCGGGCGGAGGCGGGGGTCGGCCTGAGCGTGAGGGGCCCCGCTCGGGCATCGCCGCCCCGGTGCCCGCCGCCCCCCGCCCCGCGCTCCGTTCCGCCAGGGCCTCGCCTGGCCGGCGGGCCTCCCAATGCCCCCGCGGGCGCAGCGTCTTACCGCGGGGTGCGGCGGCGACGAGCCCGGCGCAGAGCAGCGGCGGCAGCAGCGGCAGCAGCGGCAGCAGGGGCGGCGGCCCGGGCTTCCTCCGCGCGGTCATGTCCGCGGCGGCTCCGCGCGCGGCGGCGCGGCTCTTCCCAGGGGCGCCGGCTCCTCCGGGCTCGCGGGCTACGGACGCGGCCGGGGGGCAGCAGCGGGCGAGGCGAGCAGGACCCGGAGCCCGGTGCCCAGACCGCGCGCGTCCGACACCTCCTGCAGGTCCGAGCGCCCGGCTGGCGGCCGGCTCATAGCCCCGGTCCCGGTCCGAGCCTCTGCGGGGCTGGGCGGCTGCGCGCGGGGCCGGCGGCCGGGCCGGGCCGAGCGGGCGGCGCCGAGGCCGCGGCTGCGGGAGGGGCGCGGCGGGGAGAGGAGCTCGCGCAGCCGGGAGAGACCGGAGCCCGAGCGGAGGCAGCTGGAGAGCGCGAGCCGGCGAGTGGGAGCCGCGGGGGGGGCGAGGGAGGGGCGCCGGGGGAGGAGAGCCAGTGGAGAGCGGAGAGGCGGGGAGCGCGGAAGACGGGCTGCTGGCGCGCACGGGGCCGCTGCTGGCGCGGCGGCTGGACTCAACCATCCCCACGGCGGAGGGGACCCGGCCGCTCGGCCACCCGGCCCGCGCAGCCTGCGCCCCGCCGCGCTGCCCTGGCCGCTGCGCGCCGCCGCGCCGCAGAAAGCGGACTTGCGGGCGCCCAGGGGTGCCCCGCGCCACACACACATCAGGGGCACGGGGAGAGGCCACGCCGGCCAACTGGAGGGACCCGCGGCGGGGTGGCCTGCGCCTCCTGACCTCCGCCCACTCGCCGGCCGCAGGGACAGGCGGCCCTGGGTGACCCGGCCGACAGGCTGACCCAGACCCGACCACCCTCCACGGAGAAAAGGAACAGGGTCACCGTCCTTGTCATCATTTGACATCATCTTTGGCAAGATGATTATTTGCAAAGAGTTACAACAGTTTTCCCATCTGCCGACCTAGATTGGGTTGGGTTATCGCCGCACAAAGAGGTTCGGCTTCAATTCAAAGTCAGGGAGAGGGTCCAGGGTGGATGGTGTGATCTGGGTACCAGGAGGTGGCGGACGGGCACGCCTGCAGGTGACAGCCCGTGTGACGTCCAGTGGGGTGGGCTGGGGACGGGGAGAGGGGAACAGCATAGCTTCTGACGGCGAAGGAAGGAGCGGGCCCAGGGGGCCGGACCTGGAGCACCCCAGACATTGACCAGAGGACCCGGTCCCGCCCCACTTTCTCCTGGAAAACAGGAGGAATTCCCGCCGTCCTCCGGGAATGTGGAAACCGAGGCCTGTCTTCCGGGAATGTGGAAACCGAGGCCTGTCAGGGGAAGGTGGCAAATTCACAGAAAAATAGAAGCCTTGGGCGAGGGTTCGCGTTCACCAAAGGACACGAAAGGATCGCCCTTCTTGACCAAAAATGTTTGTGAAATCCCCCCCGGGGTGGGGGGTCAGAGTGTGGGAAGCCCCAGAGTGCAGGAAACATAGGCCGAAACCCCGTGTCTTCTGCAGCCTCGGATGGTCTCCGGGAACCGAGACGGGTGGCCACGGAACCACCGATGCACCATCTGGCCCTCATGGCCGTCCTGCAGAGAGGACCTCTGCCCGCAGGGGCCACCCCGAACGTGACTGGGTTTCACGTCCATCAGTGCTGGATGGAGGGGAGTGAGGCCAGAACACGTGCGAGCTCCCACCAGGCCCCAGGGACCCTGCCCCTGGCTGGCCTGGCTTTTGGGGGGGCGGTCACCGCCCTGCAATTTCGAGCCAGACCACAGACGCCACCCCTCACCCAGCACCTGGACACACAGGCTTCTCGAGACATGAAGTTACCCAACCGTTCAACGTCCGGCGCTTCGTCGGAAAACAAAGCCAAACCAAACAAGAATCCCTTTCAGAGCGAGCGCGCGGGCGTCCCCTTGAGACACCAGTGCTGTCTTTGTCTTGGTGGCCCGGGCCACCGAGAAACCGTTTCCAACATCTAACCAGCCCGGGCTGGGACCCGCTGGCCGGTCCCCCTCGATGGGGACCAGCAGGGTTGAGCGTCACCCACGACACTGAGCACCTCCGCGGAGGCGGAAGGGCCCCTTCCTGAAGGGTCCTCCTCGGCTGTGCCGCACGGCCATTGGACTCCCATGTTGGAGAAAAACGTACGCTAAGAACCTGGTAAATAATCATCTTTGCTTTTCTTTGTATGGGTTTTTTTTGGGGGGGGAGGGGGGTTCCAGGTTATAAATCAGAGAGTGACAGTGATTCACCCCCGACTGTTTCTTCATCCCACGTCGCGGAGGGTGGGCGAAGACTGTCAAGTAAGACAGGCTGGTTTTGTAAGATGGTTGTGTTTGTGCTCGTAGGGGGATAGTTTCCCCCAAGACGTTCAGGCGGAGTTGGTCTGGGCGGGAAACACGGGGCCCTGCTGCCACCTAGTGCCCGAGTTGTCACGGTGGCCCCGGCACTGACCGGTGGCCTCAGGGCCTTTCCTCTCTTTCAAGCCTCAGTTCCGGCCTTTTCTCTGAGGGCCCCTCGGGGACTCTCTGGGGCCAGGGGAGTGACCCGGTGCAGAGATCACCTCTATTGTCAGCTTCCGGAAGGCTTCACCCCTTTGATTTTTAAATGGGCACAAAGCCCTGACTTGTATTGCAATTCTAATGCCAGTTATTCAGAGGCGCATCGTTGGAGTGGAGCTAGAATGGGCGGGGTGCCCCAGGGAAGGCCCACGGGCAGGCGGGTGGTCTCCCACTGCACTGGCCTGGAAGGCCCCTCCTGTGACATGAACCCCAGGTCCCATCCTGGCACTACAGTGTGTCACCCTGGGAGTCTGCCTAAGAAGCAGCAGAAGTACCACCGGAACTCAGGGATGAGCAGCAAAGGCCAGGAGGGTCTGAGGTCCCGGGAAAAGGGTGAAGATTGGGCTGAACTCACAAAGCACCTGAACGGAGGCTCGATGGGGAAGTGAAAGGGTTGCAGCTGGTTTTATTTTACGTGAAATCATCCGGGGAGGGTGTGGAAATGGAAACAGGTACTTGCGGTAAATTAGGAATGAAAAACTTTGGGCCAGAGAAGACGCTCATCCTAGGGAGCAGAGCATGTGTCGTGACTGCTAAGTGGACACTGGCTGGTCTCATGTCACGCGCTAGAAGTGGACGGTGACTAGAGAGCTGGGGACAGTCTCGCCTCCGCAGGGGGGCTGGTGACAGGGCCCTAGATCCATGGGCCCCGTGCAGCGCGGGGAAGCAGGGCCTTGCAGAATAAAGTCACAGAATCATCACTGACTGTTTGCTTTCATCTCCTTTATATCGGGTGGTTGCCATTAGTAGCCCTTCCGGGGACGGGGGCTGGTGGCCTAAGAAGCCAGGTGATCTGAGGGGCCACCGGCCAGCAGGGGCTCCCACTGGGGCCAGTGATGCATCAACATGGCATGTGAACCCCTGCGGGCCCTGCATCCGCGGAGGGGCACACGGGCCTGGACCTGGCTCCTGTGTACACAGGCCTCGGCACGCCAGCAGGGGACAGTCACCCGGCCACAGAGGACATGGACGAGCTTCCCCAGCGCGTATGTAACAGACCATGTGTGAAGCTGTGAACAAAACGGTCCTGCTACCATTCGCGCACACGTTCACGTAACTCTCACGTTAAAAAGTTCCCCGTGGGCTGGCTCTGGGGTGACCTGACCGCGGGTCCATGGCCTGCTAATAACACGCTACCTCAGACACGTGCCTGACGCGGGGTTGAGCCCCACACGGACTCACTGGGAACAAAGCTGCCACTTCCCTCGAGGTGCAGAGGGGCTGAGGAAAGGGGTGCGCAGTGCACCCGGGGGACACGCAGGTTGTGGGTGCGGGTTAGGGACCCTGATCTCAGAGCCTGCGGCGAGTCAGCACGGCTGGGAGGGGCCCCAAATGCACGTTTTTAACAAGTTTCTAGGCACCTCACTGCCTGTCAGACCCTTGCCTGGAAGCCACTGCGTGGGGGCTGGACTCTGGGGTCAACCATCTGCCTGACCCCCAAACCCACCACTTGCTAAACAAGGGACGTTAAGAAAAGGCATCATCTAGCCGAAGCAAAGATCTGCTTATCTGAACCCACGGGCAAAGCCGTCTCCCTCACCGTCCGGCTGGGAAAACCCACAGGATGAGCACAAAGGCCGAGGGGCACCCTGAGGAGGGCGGTTCCTCTTCTCTCTCCAGTCCCCGCAGGAGGAGAGAGGAGTCCAAGCCCAGAAGGAGGGAGCCTGACCCATGGGCCCTGAGGCGACTTCCAGGAGCAGGGCAGGTGGCCGGTGCCCACCCCGCCCCCCATGCTCCGTGAGGATGGCTTACGAGACCAGCTGGAGGGGCCGCCTCCCACCCAGCTCCTTCCCGAGGCTGGAGCTCACGGCGGCCACGCGGGTCAAGGGACACCCTGTGCATCTGCTAGAAACGCTGTCCTGGCTGAGGCCCAGTCCGGCGGCGCGGAGCTCCGGGCGGCGCTCAGCACGAGGTCCTGGCCCCGCGAGGGCGGGCACGAGGGCTCTCCAGCTGCAGATGCACCGAGAAAACACCAATGAATGTGTGTCCGCCCTGAGCAAGCTCAGGAACACGGCCTGGCCGACCTCCGCGACTTCCGGTCTCCCGGAGGCGGCATTCAGCAAGAACAAGGCCCGCACGGTTCCCCCGGGGCTGCTTTTGGGACAACCAAGGCGATTCCGAGACTCACTCCCTACCTGGAAGGCAGGGCGGTTGGGCTGATGAGGGTCTGCCTCTGAAGGTCGCTGACGCTGCCCCCACGCACCGCGCCTCCAGCGCCCGGTTACGGTAAAGGGACCTGACGGGTCTCTGTGTAGAGTCGGTGAGTTGGTCATGGGAAAGGTACCCCGAGATTGGACCATGAAATGTTGACCAGAATGAGCTCGACGGAGCACCCAACACACACACACACACACACCCCTGAGGGAGTTCGGGATACAAATCGTACAAATCGTCACTTGGGTGTCCGTCCGTGAAATACGCCTGCTCTTGGCGTTTGCTGTTTCCTTCCGCAAGACTCGGCGAGCTGTGCGGAGACCACGAAACTGGAAATCCGCCTGTCGCCTGTCAACATCCTTTCAGGAGGGTGACCCTCAGCGCCGCACGGTGCCCTTCTCCGTCCCCGGCGGGGCCTCGCTCCTGCCTGGCGATGTCCTTATACTGAGGAAACAGGGGACAGGGGCGCTTGAGGACATGTGGGGAAAACAATTCTGTTTGGAAGCAGGCGGGCGTTCCGACTGCGACCGTGTCACAGGCACCCCTCATCGTCCTGCCAGTTGTAGGTGCCAAGCATGGGCCTGAAGGGCACCAGAGGTGCCCGGTGTGCAGGTGAAGGGGCCAGGCTGCTGCACAGTCACTGGGCACCGAGGGCCAGCAGAGGGGACTCAGCCCAGGGCCGGGGGGACATGAAGCACTTGACCCAGGCTGCTCAGGAGCCCCATCACCCGAGCGCCCCCTCCCCTGCCCGCTTCTCTCTTGACTGTCCTGAAAGGTGGGCAACGTAGGTGAGGACCACGATGTGTGTAAAGTCCCCAAGTCCCTTGAAATGTTGGTATGTCCAGAAGGTCGCTAATCAGGTCCTGTCCTTGTTTGGGCGTTGAAGACCCTACCCGTTGAACACGCTTGCAGGAGTTCTGGGTTGAGATGGTTGGCTCCTGAAATTGAACTTGACCTTTCAATTGAGTAAAAACAACATCCCCCTCCCTTGGCAGGCACCCCAAGTCCAGGGCAGCCAGGACCGCCCCCGCTGGGCACCTTGCACATGGCTTCCACCCTGCGGCCTGCTCAGGCTGCCCTGGCTGGCCCCTCCCCGCTGCGGGCCCCACGGGGGCACCGCGGTCCTGCCCCTGAAGGAGCCCCTAGTGTTTCACTCATTGCATTGCTGTGAGGGGTCCGGGAGACCCTCTATGAAAAACACTGAATTGGAACTCGAAAAACAAGAAGGCCAAGTCACCTCCCTTTCTTTCTAGTTGTTTTATCTTTGCTGCTGAGTTTAAATATATCTTGATACACACACCCCGCCCCCCCAAAAGTGACCTTCCTTTCTTATTGATTGAAATAACACCCTCTAGAATATTTCCTGAAACTGCATGTGCTGAATCCTCCTGATGGGAGCAGCTGTTGCAAAAAGCAGCCGTTCTCATCCTTGGAAGGACTCACAACAGCCCCTCCTCGCCGCCCCCCACCCACCACCCCATCCCCCTACCCCCCACGGGTGCTCTCGTTGACACCCGTCCTGCCTGCAGCCCCTGCAGGACCCAGAGCCTGACCCACCGGGAGATGAGATGTGAGGCAGGTTCCTTTCTCGACGGGGAGAACAGGTGCACTGACAACATGCCTACTATGTGCCAAATACTTGCTTATGCAGGTTCTGAAGGATCAATAAACATGTCCCGGTCCCCCCAAGCCAGGATCAGACACAGGACAGCAGCTTCAGCGGGTCCTGTCACAGCCACCCCTGCCCAGGGCCGCGCTGAGGGCTCTCTGAAAGGACAAGGCCAGGGCCGAAGGGGACGGGGGGCTGCCGGGGGGCACAGGGTGGAGGCGCGTTCTAGCTGAGGAGTGGACACGCGCGCACAGGTCTGCAGGGATAAATGCTGCACTGGCCACAAAGTCCACTTGGTTTTGCCCGTAAGGTGGCTCAAGTCGTGCTCCGGCATCTTCCATTTCCCTCGAAACAATTCTGCTAGGTCACATTGTGACCGTCGTCATAGCGTCGTGCATTAGAAAACCCTCCGACGTGGTGCATTTTGTGTGTATTTCAACAGTGAAGCTGGAAAAAGTACGCATTGTCACAGTATGCTTTCCTAGTTCAAGAAAGGTAAACACACCACTGAAATGCAAAGAAAAAGAATGTGTGCAGGGCGTGGAGAGGACGCCGTGACCCATCAGATGTGTCCGAAGCCGTTGGCCACATGCCGTGCCGGACGTGGTCTACGGGACGATGCTGCGTGGCCGGGTAGACCCGCCGAAGTCGACAGCAATCAAACGGAGACATGAATTGAGCGCCATCGAATCGGTGTTCGACCACGTGGCAGACAGCCGGCGCTCCACATATCCAAATCAATACAGTGATCGGTGACGGTGACAAATGCGTCTTGTATTTTATGGGGAAAAAAGCATGTGGGCTTTTTGTCCAACCCAACACGGAACGACTTCTCAAATAGATCTATATTTTGTCAGAAGACTGAAAAAACATTTTTTTTTGAGCATGAATCCACATTTGCTACTCCTAACATGAGTGAGTAGTCACCGAATAAAGGCGATTTGATTACAGGGAGGGTCACCTAGATTTTGGAGGTGTTCTGGGCAGGAGAAATGGTAAATGACAGGAACGATGCAGACTGTCCCTGACACAGCTCCCGCCGTGCCCGCCCGCCCGCCCGCACCCCCGGTCACACCAAGCAGCGCGCGGGGAATGACCACGAGGCTGGGCTACTTTCCCTCTGCACATGAACGTACATTAGCCCCAGGCAACCAAGGGCCCCATGCATTGGATCAGGTACGTCCCATCTCTGAACCTGTGATGCACTTTCCTTTAAACAGACAATGCTTTACGTTAAGTCGCACACGTGTGTGTTGTTCTGAGGAAACAGCCCACTGCCCCGGAAATGAGAAGTCCTCCCAATGTAAAGAACTGCTTGGTTTGGAGATAAAGCTAGTAACGAAGTGTGTCTCGATGTCTTAAAAAATGCCTAACTGACTTGAGAAGAATGAAAGCACCAGAACTCTGGAAAACAGCCCAGGCACCCACTGTTTGTAAAGGGTCAGGCGGAGGAAGCATCCGGGACAACCGCCGCTTCCCCCCTGCGCCCTTGAGGGTGTTGATTCCATCGCTCCCACCAGCCAGGGCGAGAATTTCCTCTCTCCATCCAGTACAAACCAGCTTTAAATGTCACCGTGACTGGGTGTCCCTCACTTTTATGACAAAATACTTCTCCCACCTGGGATCACGCAGTCTAAGCACAGACCTGAGTCTGAGGTTTGCTTTTCCGGTGTGACCGAGAGTACCAAGGGATCCTGGGTCAGCGGTCACAGACCCATTGTGGCTGCAGCTCAGACTCGAGGAGGGACCCCTGCCCTGCGGAGGTGTGAGGGCACACAGCCAACGCAGAGAAAAAGGCCCCTGTCCCCGTCTGCTCAGCTGTGGTAGCCAAGTTACCATAAACTCACTGGGTAACCTGAAACCAATAGAAACTTCTCTCTCATGGTTTTACAGGCTGGACATCTAAGGTCACAGGATGCTGGTAGAGTGGGTGCCTGGTCAAGGCTTCCTGGTCCACGGATGGCCTTCTTGTCACCGCATCTCCTTAGGTCAGAAAGAGAAGGCTGCTCTCAGGGGTCCTTTCATAAGGGCACTAATCTCCTTCACAAGGGCCGCACCCTCATGACCTTGTTACCTCTACACACCATCCCATTGAGGGGTCAGGGGTCCATGTTTGAACTTGGAAGGGACACGTACATTCAGTCTGTTGAAACCATCCTATGAGTGAACATCCAGGAGGCCCCCCATCTCAGCCCACCTACCAGGGCACCCACAAAAAGTGTCCAGATCCACAGCTCCTTCTCTGTAACTCTTCTCCGCTCCTTGAGACACATAACAGGCTGTGATGACCATCCCACGCCCACACTCTGCCATTATTCTGTGACCCCTCTGTGTCTCCACTGTAGGCACCAGAGCAGCCCCACCCTGAGGTGCACAATGTGAACATGGGGTACCGGGGAGTGAAGCAAAAGTGGGGGTCAGCTTTGCAGGGACAGTGTTGTCCGAGCTCCGTGTTCCGACACGGTGACAGTTCAGAAGCCTGCACCTTCCCGTGTTTCAGGACATGACCAATGGCAAAGAGCCCCCTTTCCCGCAAGACATGGAAAAGACTCAAGGAGGGACCCTTCAGACTCCCGTTTGTTTATCTCAGAAATGCTTAGCTCTGCTCTGTGCCCCCTGCCCTCTCCAGACAGAATACTGCTCCCCAGAGCAGACGCCCTTCAGCCAGGGCTCTCGCACTCCCACGGGTGCTGAACAGCGGTGCAGGTGAGCATCACGGAAGCCCCCTGAAGGCGCCTCCCTGGACTGGCTGAGAGACAATCTCTGCGGTGCAGCGGCTCCTGCCAGCCTCCCACCTTGGCATTTCTAGCCTTACTACTCCTCCCGGCAGTAGGGGGGCCTGTTCCCCCTGCAGACCCCAGGGCCCGCTGCCCTCACACACCCAGCGGTCCCCACAGCGGGCACCTCGTCCGGCTGGACGGGGTCCCCAGGGATCAGGCCCTGAGCAGGAGCCATTGGATGCTCCCTGAGAAGGGCACGGGGCGGTGCCCTTTGCAGGTTTGCCGTGTTCTTTCTGGAACCTTGACGGATGTCACCTGCACTCACCAGGCCCCTGGTCTCGGGGCGCTCACCCCTGCGGCACGGCGGCCACAGCTCCCTGCGCACCTGCAGGTGCCCCCCACCTCCGGGTGCCCCCACTTCTGCCCAAACCA
This sequence comes from Noctilio leporinus, assembly GCA_004026585.1. Taxonomy (NCBI): domain Eukaryota; kingdom Metazoa; phylum Chordata; class Mammalia; order Chiroptera; family Noctilionidae; genus Noctilio; species Noctilio leporinus. The sequence goes on from PVIW01003780.1 coordinate 22,964, forward strand.
TGTGCTACCCCGCAATTTCTCCCATGAGCTTCTCAGTCACAAACAACGTATGACCGTTTTAAATTAAATGACAACACAGCTCCCGGAAAACTTTCTAGGAATGAGTAGCCCTGGTGGGGGGCAGTCTCCCCAGGTCAGGATGGACCCCACAGGTCGAAACACCTCAAAATACAAAAATAAAAAACAGAGGCTCAGCGAATGCACATCCTCTCCTCTGTCCCTACTCCTTTGTAACCGATTGGCCACCACATGTGCATAAAATATCGTCTTCCAAAAACTTTTTATCAGTGGAATCTCTTGGGATTGGCTTTTGTCACTTGCATTTCTCTGAAGGTTTGTCCAGGTTGTGTGCGTCTTCGGGGCCTGTATTTTCGCTGCTAGGTAGCCACCCACGGGAGGAAGGGCGTCGCTGGAGGAACCCGGCTGGTTCCACTTTTGGCTGTGACCAACCAAGCTTCTGTGGACACAGGTTTTGGTGTCAACCTATTTTTCATTTGTCTTGGTCACACACCCCAAGTGACTTCTCCTAAGATTGACCTATTGGCTTAATAAAGTTCCCATCAAAACCCCAGAAAAGTCTCGACTATCAGATCGAGGTATAATTATTTGAGTGATTGGATAGGTTTTGTAAGAGTCACAAGATGATGTCAGTGTCTAGAGCCGTATTCCTGCTCCATTTTTGTTCCCTTTTCCCTCCCGAGCCTCTGACTTTCCTTATGTTATCAGTTTCTTTCTGTTCACAGAACTTCCTTTGGCCAATTTCTGCAGAAATGTCTACTGGGACAAGTTATTTGTTTTCTTTTCTGTGAGAATGCTTTCATTCTCCTTTCATCGGTGAGTGATCGTTTCATCAGACATTGAGTTCGGCACAGACAGTTCTTTTCTTCCCGTGGAAAATATTGTGCTCCTCGTTTCTGGCAGCCCGGCGTCAGGTGAGCAATGCGTCCCGCGGACAGCTGCTCCTGGAGGCTAATGCATCATTCCCTTCTCCGCGTGGCTCCGGGGCGCTCTGCAGCCTCGGGGCCGGGTTCCTGGATTGCCTTTCTGCACGGTGGAGGGGTGCGGTATCCTCTCCCAGGTGGAGGGAACTTCTCGAATCTCTAGGCTTTCATTTTTACCAAATAGGGGAAGTATTTGCCTATTCTCTACTTTCACCCCTACTCTGTCCTCTCTTTCCACGACGTCAAGATACAAAGGTTGGGTGTTGGGCGAGTGTCCCATGAGTTTCCGTGGCTCTGTCCACTTCTTCCGTCCCATCCTCCTCTGCTGCTGAGGGTGAGCAAATGTCACCACCCCTAGGGGCCAGCTCAGCCTCCACCGTCTCCGCCCCACGGTGGGATCATCTACCAACGGGCTTCTTTCTCTTACTGCGTGTCCTGCTGCTATTTCTGTTTGGAGCCTCTTGCTTTTGTTTTCTCTTTTCTTCTTACCACATCCCCAAACACAATCTATTCTGGCACTCCCTGTTGTTTCTTTGAGAATGAGCATTCTCATTCTCAATGTACAGGAAAATCATGTTGGTTTATAGAGATCCTTTGGGTTCATGTATAATTTCCCCTGGCATGTGGAGGGTTGGAAGGGATTACAGTCAGGTTATCAGGATTAAAGTTGGAAAAAACCAGCACTGTACTGTACAGCAAGCCCTGTAGAACACGGCATATCTACAACACGGTTTTCCTCTAACACAGTTCAAGAACTGGGGGCAACCCTCATACAACTCAGGATCCCAGAACACTGTTTCACTCCAACATGCGTTGAGAATTAGAAAAATTTCCAAATGGCACTTTGCTAATAAGAGCTTTAAAGAGCAAACTATCTCATTTGAACTTTTTTTTATGACGGTGCTTAGTCGTGATGATGAAAAAAATGATTTAATACATATTAATGTTATACTCTCCATGAAAATTGCTTTAATAAAGATATTGCTCTTAACTATAAAAATATCCTAGTATATTTTTTTAAATGTTGGAACCTGACCCCCTCTCTTGTACTAGTTCTTTGTTTCGTGTAACACGGATTCGTGTAGCATGGCATTTTCTAGGAACACCAGCAGCAGGAGTCTGCTTGTTTGCCGGGTCCTGGGCACGAGACGGCCATCACTTCAACACACAAAGCCTCCACCCTGTAACCTGTCACCTGATGTTCCAGGAGGAGTTTTACTTCTTTTTAATTGTAGCTTGTTTTTAAATCAATATTCACCTGTAGTTCATAACCACTTTGCTGGAATTAAAAGTGACCTGTCTCACTAATGATCTGCCATGAGACCTGACATGCCCAGGCATGAAGTCACACCACTTGAGCTTGGAAATTCAAACCCTTTTCCTCTGATGGAATTGGGTGACAAAGATGCTGGGGCCGTGGGACCACGAAGGTGTGGAGACCTGGTGTATAGACTAATACAAAGTCTGTGCCCCTCCCCATTCCCCCCATGTATGTTCAAGCCCTAATATAAACAAAGAGTAGTTGTCTTTGGAGATGGGCCTCTAAGGAAGGAATTAAGGTTACTGCAGTCAAATGAGGTCCTAAGGGTGGGGCCCCGAGCTCAGAGGATTAGTGGCCTTGTAAAACTTACAAAACAAGATTTTGCTCACTCTTTCTGCTCGGTAGTCAGGGGAAAGACCGTGTCCACAAGCCAGGAAGAGACCCCCCACCAGCAGCAGCAACCAGCCCTTGGCCTGCGGCTTCCATCCCACACAACTGCCAGAAAAGAAACTCTTTGAGTTTCCAGTGCCTGTCTGGCCTTGTGCCATAGTGGCTGGAGCTAACGCCCACAGGGTCAGGGAGCAACGTAGCCAGTGGTCACGGGGAGTTTATAAAACTATATTCCTTTACTCCAGTGCTGATACCAACCTTCCTGGTAAATATGCGAAGTGAGAGGCATTTGAAGGATCAAAGTCCTGCCTCGGATTCAGAGGTGGAAACACATAATCATTCAAAGTATAAACACTAGGCTGGTTTATAATCTTGCAGAGCAAAATGCTCAACCTAAGACTTTCTTTTGAAATTAGCCTTTGAATGGGTGTAACGCAGGAGCCCTTCTTTGACCAGCTCCTGTCAAAGTGCGGTGCTATTTCCAGATGAATAAGCTGCCATGGAAACGCAGGGTCACCAGGAGAGCCGCCCCAGGGGTGGGGCTGGCGGTTCTGAATGAGGGTAAAGTATCAGGCTCTGAATGGAAAGAGAGAGGGTTGTGTGCAGAATGCGACTCGCAGGCATTCACTGTTTGTGATCTCATTCTCATTTACTGACTTTTCACTTTCCGAGCGGAGACTGTATCTGGGCCTAGAACTACGGAGCTAATGCTGTTAAAACACGACTGCGATCCTGATTTAATGCAGGGTTCCCAAAGGTTAACTACCCACTGGCCTCCTCCTCAACAGCGCAGAAGAGAAGGAAAATGCAGAACGAAGCTTGAAAAGAACCTTCATGTCTCCTTACGTAAAGCCAGAGACTTTGGAAGACTTGGATGCAAATTTATTAACTACTTACAGCAAAATGCCTGCAAACCCGCTGTCACTAATCCAGCAATTCTGCCTCTTGTGTTCGCCCGCACGCCCCCGTGGAGAGATTATCCATCTCTCAGTCGCCTGGGTGGCCGGTCTCCCCTCCTTTTGTTCCCGTGAATTCGGAACTCGGATATTCTGCATCTTGACACGTGGTCCACCCAGAACATGAGTGAAGCCTCCGGACATCTGTTGTCAGCCCATTAGGAGTTCTCTGGATGGGCAGATGCCTGCCCATGACCTACTTACGAGTCACGTGGTCTTAATGATCATCCAGCCACATCTTAAAACACCAATGGGAACCGGCCGAGAAGCTCCGGAGAGCAGCCGCCCAGCTGCCCCCGCCGCTGCCCCTGACACGCGTGCTTCCCGGGGGCTCAGCCACCAGGCCTGCACACGGGACAACGCGTCTCACGCGGGCGGGTCCGAGTCAGCAGCACTCCCGGCACGTGTCTGCCCTTTCCAGCCATGTTTTTTTTTAAAGAGTCTCAAGATCTAATTTAATTTCCGTAAAGGGCAACCCCTTGCCGCCTTGTATCTTTTCCCTAGGGTGGCGTCGGACGGAGCGAACGCGCAGGTATCAGAGGATGACGTCCCGGCTCAGCTATTTCTCAAAATACACTTTTTCTCGCCCTTCGTGTTCCCTTTAAATTGTACTTCATGAGGTACAAGCTACATTAAAAAAATTCCTGTGAGAAAAGTTGTACAGACAGACATTCTCCATGACACAGAAGCCGCTCCCCAAAACCACAAAAACCACCGAATAAAATACGGGGATAGGTGTGCAGGAGGCCACGTGTCTGCGTGCACACATATGAACAGACGCCTCCACGCACCTTGCAGAGGCTGAGGCAGGAAGGAACAGCAACAGCGAGACCATGATTTTATCCTGCATGTTGAAACAAAGCGTGAGCACAGATGTTTACCAGACTTGCGGTGGCTATTTCACAATATATGCAAATACCGCATCATCGTGGTTCACGCCAGCAATATGTTGTATGTCAATTACACCTCCATTTATACAAGCAAGAAAGCAGACAAAAATAAGCCCCAAAATAATTCAGATCGTTTCTACCCTGGACACACGTTAGATTCATAAAGACGCAACTAGATATACACAGAGATGTACTTTCATCACTAGATACCTGATGGATGTTTCAAAAACAGCTGAACCACCCATTAAATTAGAACACACAGCAACCTGAGGCAGCCCATCCGACCCTGTGCGGCAGTCACGCATCCCAGGGTAAGCTCATCCGCGGGAGGGTTCACTACCTTGACCTGGCTGCTCCCATAGAAACCCAGGGACATTTGAGGGGTGAACGTGAAAGCGAGGGGATTGACGGGTAAAATGGGGAACAGCATCCTGGCTGGTGGCTCCGTGGATAAGGTACCGGCCTGGGAACCCAAAGGTCGCTGATTCGATTCCCAGCCAAGACATATAACCAGGTTGCAAGCCAGGTCTGCAGCCAGGTCCGCAGCCGGAGGCAGGTGAAAGGCAACCACACATGGATGTTGCCCTCCCTTTCTTCCTCCCTCCCTTCCCGGCTCTCTACTAATGAATAAAACCTTTAAAAATAAACTTTAAAAAATAGGGACCAGCTCCCCACACCCTGCAGAGACTCGGCCATCAAGCTGGAGCTGTCAGGACCGGCAGGGCCAGGACTCTGGAAAAAGTCGAAGGCTCAGAGGACCCACGCCAGCGCTGAATGAAGGAAAGAGCCACTTGAAAACGACAGGGGTGCTTCGTGGCTGCAGTTTCTCCTGCCCGGCCCACCACCGGCGGCTCGCTAGCACCCGGCAGGCGCGGTGTCAGGCTCAGGACCGGGAGAAGCAGCGTGTGATTCCCACACGTGTCCGTCCTCCCCCGTGTGGGGCTGCTCACTGGCTCAGGGCGGGAGCCGGGACAGTGGGCAGGATCACCGGGGGACGGAGAACCACCTGAGGCCTCCCGGGCCAGAAGCACCAGTCAGGACAGCGAAGGGCACAGGGCCTGGGAGGACAGGCGGGACTTCTCCTGGGAGCCCCGAGCAGCCACCGCAGCTCTGTGGGTCGGGCACCCGTGCCCGGCACAAGCTCAGCAAGGACCCGAGAAGCCCCTGGGTGGCCTCCTGCCCAGCACGAGCACTCGGGGAGCCTACAGGGGGAGCTGGACCCCGAACTAGGGATACAGGACCACCTGGAGGTGCCAGCGCCCAGAGAGCCGCAGGGAGAGGCCTAAAGATGATCACCTTGGTGTTTATTGCTCAAGAAATCGGTAAGGCTTGTGTCTGTGTTTGCACACCTTCCCCCACCCCTTGCTGGGCCCAGGGGAGGGTCCCGGGCCCCCAATTGGGGGTTAAGAACTGAGAAGTGGCTGCAGGACGACTTCTCTTCACCACCCGCCCGCCCCCCGCCAGGCGGTGGGGCCAGAGGGACCCAACCCGCCCCCTTCACATCCGTCTGCAAAACAAAGATCATTTTTCACCAAGATCACCTCTCAGACTTTGGTCTTTATTTATAAATAAACGTTTTATTCGGTCTGAGGTTTGAGAATTTAGCAAGGAGGCTCCAGTCTCTTTGGTTTGGGTCCACATTTCACAATCTGAGGCAACATACATCATAGTGGTTGGGAGTTGTGGTTTATCCAATTGTGTTCATTGAATAAATCGGTTATTTTTCTCTTTTCCTGGTTTTTGTTTTTTACTTAGTTTTCAAGAAAAATAATAAAACACAAAAGTACTTCCATTTTTTATCAACCTTGCGTCTTCTTTGACATTATTACTTCCGCCGTTGTAATTTTGGTTGATTGGTCTTCGGCGTGAGTTTTTGCAATAGTTCTTAACTGGACCCCTGCCTGTAGCCTGCACCCTCCTGATCTGCATGTTCTCAGTTTAATTTTCATGAACACAGAATCGTGTAAAGGTCAGTTGGGGCTCTACTTATTCATCCATCCCACAACTATTTATCGAGAAGTTTTCAAAATTTACTTGAGGAGATAGTGGAGGATAAAAATAAAAAAAAACAACTATATTCGTGGAATGATATAAAACAAGATAAACCATAAAAAGTAAATAAATAGATCTGTAAGTTATGGCAGCAATAAATGCTGTGAATAAATATATTTTTTAAAGAAAACCCAGGAGTGCTTTTGAAGCTGGAGTTTTCAACGATTCATCCAGAAAGATGGTATCTGGACAGATGCAAACACGGCGGTGAAGCCCAGTCACAGTTGCAGCCGGGGGGGGTGCCAGTGGGCTGGGGACAGAGGAGGTTCAGAGGGTTAGTGGCACCGCCTTGGGGTGCCTGGCTGGCAGGGACCAGCCAGGAAGCCACTGGCTGGGCGGAGGGACCAGGCCACAGCGACAGGAGAGGAGGTCAGGCAGCCAGGGGCAGACCATCCGTCCAGGCAGAGCTTGGGAAGGACAGGCAGTGTCTGTGTCTGTGTCACCTGCAAGGGACCCAGAACCTCCCCCAGGCCGTGTGCTTAGCAAGAGGCTTTGGAAATGCAGACAGTGCTCACCCACCCATCCGTCCCTCCTCTTTCCCGGGCCAGGAAGACTCCTGCGCTTACCAACGGACCGGAGAGAAAAGGGAACCCCGCCCAGGGTCCTGGGGCACCTCCACCTCCAGGGAGCAGGAGGCAGGGAAGGTGCCGACAAAGGGGTGAAGGAGGAAAAGGCAGTGAGACGGGAGGCTGGTGGTGTCCCATAGTGTCAATGTGTAAATGTGTCATCTTTCACGTACAGTGTCACCCCCGGAGAGCAGGCAGGAGGGCAGAGCAAAGCAAACCATGTTGTTACCTGTCGGCTCCTTGAAAATATCTGAAGGTTTTGGCTGAGACGGGCTTGCGGGTGATCAATGAATTTCCCTGGGGATCCTTCAGGCAGAAGTTTGAAAGAGGAGTTCGAGGTGGACACGGGTGAACGAAAATGGAACTACCTCAACTATTACGCTTGATGAGCAAGATAAACGCGATGGGATTTGGTCTTTCTCAAGATTCGGAAATTTTCCTGAAAATAGACTTTCTCCCATTTTTCTTTTCTGGATGTTTCTGTCTTGAAGGTATTGGACAAGCTTTCGCTCACTCGTACACGGAGACATAGGGAATTCTCTCTCAGGTGGTCCCCGCCGTCCGCAGGGCGTGGGCCAGGGGAGGGGCGGGGTGGGGACCCCGCAGGGACACACACACCGTACTCTGGGCCCAGCGGCTGGTGAAGGGGAGCTGGGGGTGTGGACCCCAGGCGGACAGCAGTGTGAGTTATGAGTCCCGTCTCGGAGGTCCTGCAAGCCCGTGGACAGGAATATTTTCTCTGGCCCGAATACCTGAAAAGACCCATTTCTGCGTTCATCTAGTATTGAATGCAGATGCCGGCAGCCCTCGGTGCGGGGCGCTGAGGACCACGGCTGTCCAAGCTCCCGGTTTCTGGTCCCCGGCCCTGATGTGCCGCCCGGTGCCTTTCACGTGGCTCCTCCCGCTCCGGGTGGAGGGCGCTGCATTTTCTCCCACTTTTAAAAAGAACATTTTTAACATAGGAACACATGTGGGGCCTATAATATGCTCAAGGATGTTAGGGTCCAGACGACGGCCTCTTCGGAGAGTTGGGAGGTACAAGCAGTAGGTGCACAAGGTCGAAAATTCTGATAACGTTTTTCCTCCACGCACACGCGCACACACACCATTTGTTGGGCTGGGCTTTATTTCCTACTGATAGGGTTTCAAATTCCTTTCCCAACATTCGGTCTCACTGCGTTTAAAATCTGCAGGATGGTTCATGTCATGCTGTCTCAGGCAAAACCCCTTTCCCACCCATTTTATTTTGATGGCCATTTCTTTTGCTTTCATCTTTTTAGAATTACAAAGCACACTCTACTGACACCCTTGTTGACATGTCTTGCCATTTTTTAAAAATACTTTATTCATCAGTCTCAGGGAGAGGGGAACGGAGAAAGGCAGAGAGGGAGGGAAACATCCATGTATGGTTGCCTTTCACCTGCCTCCAGCTAAGGTCCTGGCTGGAGATCTGGTTATGTGCCCTGGCTGGGAATTGAACCGGCGACCTTTGGGTTCCCAGGCCGGCACTTTATCCACTGTGCCACCAGCCAGGGCCTTTGTCTTGTCATTTTTTAAACGTGTGCCTGTCATTTAAATTCCTAACACTGGAATTGCTCCTCAAAGTTTAACGTGTCTTTCAATGTGGAAGCTGACTGGTGACTTGGTGACTGTCCTGCGGTCCCCTTCCTGCCAGGAGGGTGGGGCTGGGGCTTCCCTGCCGTCTGGGGAGGTCGGTCTGCTGGCGGATCAGCAAAGGATTTACTTCCTGTCCCGAGACGCTCGGTCAGCGGGAGGTCAGCACCTTCCCTCGAGGTCATCTGGCTTTTCTGTGAACCCCCGTCTGTGGAAAGGCTCCCTTTTCTCTTTGGGTGTGTCCGTTTCATCACAGGTTTGCTCAACATTATTGTCATAAAAGGGAATCAACCATTCTGCATAACATACAATTCGTATCGTTGATGGATTTTCCCCCAGCGGATGTTTTACCAACATGATCAAGCTGGAAAATATTGTGGTTTTAACATTTAAGTTCTTAGAATAATTCATGACTGATAGTGGACACTCAATGTACTTTAGATTTTATTACAATTATTAGAACTTTTATCCTAATACATGTATGTTTTCCTATTTTCTTTGGCATCCACTCCCCATCTACCAAGATTAGTTTAATCCGTCATTAACTTTGTCAAAGGCATGCTTTGCATCTGTTAAAGTCATCACATGGTGACACCTGTGTTATTAATATCATATAATGCGATTATATTGACACATTAGACCAAAGTCTCCGGTGCTTTGAAACCAGATTGATGTGATTATGTCCTTTTATGTAGTTACCTACATCCCAGATCACCCTCGCGTTCTTTTCCCTTGGTTCACATCACGATCTGATATTTGTATGCCTCGCAAAATGATCAATACAGCAAGTCCAGCTCTATGCATAGCGTCAGGTATTTTTCCTGGTATTCTCAGTTTCCAGGTAAGCCTTTGTCTGACAGGAGAGCCCGGTGTCCCCGGCAGGGGTGTTGAGGGCCCAAGGCCGCGGAGACGTGTGTCCGGAACAGAAAAGGCCCAGCCTCTTAGTAGATGTGACCAGGCATCAGGAGACTGGGCCCCTGCCTCAGGGAACGCCTGGGGAAACGCAGTCACTCGAAGGTGGATTTAACAAATTCCAGCGTTTATTCTGTCAGATCCTCTGCTGAGCGCTTTACGGACATTAACTCAAAGCGTACCAACCCTGGGGACGCAGGCGTTGCGGTGCCAAAGGTCCCAGGGCCCGGCCAGCAGCGTGGAGAGGAGCGATGACCTGCCCGGGGGCACCAGCGGCCACGCGGACCCGAGTTCCGGCGGGCGGCCCGCACCTCGCTGCTGCCCTCCCACGGGCGCGGGTTTTCTCCTCCGCGTTTCCCACTGCCGTCTTGTCTCCGTGGATCCGGAGACGAAAGACCTTCAGTGAATTCACCAGCGGCTCCTGAGTGCTAAACGGTGCCAATTAGTTACCTGCAGACACTTCCACCCTCAAAGGACTGCGGTGCGGTGATTTCACACCCGGCCTTCCCCTCCTCAGAGCCACGCTGATCAGAGGCACCCCGGTCTTCGCGACATTGAGAGATTAAGTGGGATACGTGTCTAATTGGGGAACATCAAAGGGAAAGTTGCGCAGGACTTTATCTTCCTTTGAACACCCGGCTGACTTCAGTGAGCCAGCCTGTTCTACTTTTTTTTTTTAAAGAACAAAAAAAATACCTCCTGGAATAAAGTGTTTTCTTTTTGACTTTCTTGTTGGTTTTTTCAAATATTTTAACAACAGAGAGGAGATGCCAAGGAGGCTTGTCTGTGCCTTCAGAAAAGAGGCAAAGTGCCCGGAGCCCCGGGGTTTTCTCTTTTCCAGGGGAGGTGGCTCCACATTCCGGAGCTCGTTTCGTTACCTTATCAGTTAATTCTCTGACCCAACCGGCACCTCCCCTCCCCCCATGCGCAGAAATTTGGTGAGAACGGTCATTTCAACCACCAGCAGGTAAGAGCTGCGATGTAGTTTTTCTCTAAAAATAATTCACCACCAAGTTTTCCCAAGTGTGTTACTCTTCTGGTCGTTTCTTTGCTTAATGAGAAGCAAATCTACCCTGGCTGGTGGCTCAGTGGATAAGGCGCTGGCCTGCGAACCCAAAGGTCGCTGGTTTGACTCCCAGCCAGGGCACATGACCAGGTTGCAAGCCAGGTCCGTAGCTGGAGGCAGGAGAAAGGCAACCACACATGGATGTCTCTCTCCCTTTCTTCCTCCTCCTCCTTGTCCTTCTAAAAATAATGAATAAAATCTTTAAAATATATATATAACCAGTGGAAAGTGCCTAGCCTGCCCTCAGTGGGCTCACAGCACGCACCTTGCCTGCAGGGGCGACATCACTTACTAGTTTGTGATAAAGTGTTGAGTGTCTTGCTGGACTCATCGACTAGCGTCCAGACAATCCGGCCATACAGCCCCCTGGGGAGTGTGGGCCCGAGACCACCTGCCTGTGTGGACGTTACGTTTCACCTCTGCCCAGTGTCACAGGACACGCTGCCAGGGAAACAGGCTGATTCGGAGTCTGGGGCTCAGTTTCTGCTGAGGGCACCGTGTGGCACCCCGCGGCGAAGCTGAAGGTTCCAGGCCAAACCTCCCTAGTCGGGACCATCTGCACCTGGTGTTAGGACGGGGCGGGCGGGGCGCCGACAGCCGGGCAGGACCTCAGCCTTTCCGTTCTGCCAAGCGAAGGCTCAAGTGGCTCTTGACTGAGGCCGAGTGAGGAAGAGGAGGGGAGGCAGCGTGGTGGACGCTCCCTCCCGGAGGGCTTGTTTGTTGGAGCTCAGGTGACCCGGCAGGAATGTCCAGTGGGCAGGGGGGCTTCCTGGTTCTGGGCTTCATCACACACGTTGGACCCAGAGGGTCAGACTCGAGAGTCACTCTGGGCCAGGCTGGATCCAACCCGCCGGAGGGAAGGCTGAGTATTTTGGAACGCGGGGTCTGCAGGAGGGAGCAGGCGGAGCGGGCGGGGTGCCCGGCGTACTCACCACTGGGAGGTGAGTGGCCCCCTCACCCCGCCAGGGGCAGAGAGCGAGACCCCGCAGAGGAAATCAGACAGAGGCTGGCTGACGGGAAGAGGTCAGTCTAACGGGCTGTATGGAGCCCCCTCGCTGATGACTTTATTATCATAATTAATGACCGAATTAATGCCGCTGCTCATTCGTTTAATATTTCCAATTTCCCTCCTGATCTTGAATTCCCCCTCAAACTTCCACCCCGTCCTGTTAACGTGGACAGCCAGGAGGCCACCTTGTTCCCTGGATCACCGTACGCGGCTGGGCCACTCCCAGGGACACTGAGGGAGCTGTGATTGACAGTATAAAGGACCCGCACACACTTAGACCCCGAGATGCACACACATAGATCACAGAAGCATTACCTGTCAAGGCTCTGCTTCAATAATTTGCTTTCAGCTGTGTCCGTGATGCAGCCTTAGAATCCACTTTAAAAATAGCATGTCTCTTTACAAAATTCTGAATTTTGACTAATTTCTTAGAGGCATTTGGGTTTATGTTGGTATTTATTATTTCATTCTAACCTACCAAAATCACATAAAATATTATCAGAAAGTAAATGTGTCACAGAATGCTTCCAACAAGCCTTCAACTGGAATAAATTATATTGCACCAAGGAAAACTGAGAATAAAACTCAAAACCTCAGGTATCAAATTACTCACAAAAAATGAAGGCACTGTCTAGACTGGTATGTCTAATACTACGGGTTATACTGATTAAAATTTCCTCTTCATACTTGTATCTCCTTCCTCTTATTGAAATACTGCTCAAAGTAATTTCTAATGATGCTATTGCTCTATAAAATATGAAACAAGCATGCTTGTTTTTGTGATATCTATGTATGTATATGTATATATGACACACACATATATGTATATACATATATATGTGTATATATAGATATGTATATAGAGATACATATATATGTATGTATCTGTCCTGAAAGTATGGAGCCAATGTCAATATAATTAAAATAGTGTGCATAGCTGATACTTTATATATATATATATATATATATATATATACACCTCACATATTAAATAGCTATATCTATAGTTTTAATTTTGTATGCTAGGCAACTATATAACCACCAAAAGAGTCAAGTAAGAGTTTATCTCTTCACTACTTAGAAACCAAGGAGAAAAGGCATAGTATAGTAATAAAATGCTCTTCTGATTTCAGGTGGAACCATAAGATGATAAATTCCTGTGTGTGGAAATGTAATGATCTGTGATTATTTTTTTCATTGGAGCTCAGTTTATATGACCAATAAACCTATACGGACCATGCACTTTTATTTAAGGCTGACAACAAGAAGCCAGTTCATAAATTCAACTCACACTTTTCCCAAATAAAACAGGAACGAGGCTGATTACCCAGCACCCTGCAGCCGTCACCCAAGCACGGCGTCTGTCTGTCCACTGCTGTGGTTTTCTTATAAACTTCAGTAGGTAGGTCCTTCACCCGTTGACCACATCTAGAAAGGCCGAGTCTCTAATTCACGTTTTTCCCAGTAACATTCCACTTCAGAAAGAAAATAAAGCCGGACAGAAGCAACAATCTCACTTTTCACCCTCACTCTGGCTCTAGAACACCCAGAAAGTAACCCACGCTAACGCCCCTTAAAACGTCTTGAAAACGCCGTCTGAGCCGCCCCCCTGCTCCCCAGCCTGGTCCCCGGTCCCCACGGCGCCTCCCAGCAAGGTCGCCTCCTCTTGTGGCCGAAACCGCTGCGTGAGAGTGGGGTTCCGCTTTCCAACACGACACAGGTCTGGACCGGAAAGGCGTTTAAAAGGACGTTTCCTCAATAAAGTCCCCAAACTGGTGTTTCTATGTTCAATCACGCACCATTCCAACAAAAAAAAATGCTGTTTCACTTGCCGCAAACCCTTAAAAAACATGAAGAATTGACACTTTCGCCTCATGCAGGCAGCCTCCCAGGGGTAATATCCGTCCCCCTAAGGTGAGGGCTTCATGCCTTGTTCATGGGACTTTGACAGAACCGGCCCAGAACTGCTTTCACATTCAAATACCCTTGCGGTTCCGCGGACACACCCCCCTATTCAAGTCAGCGCGCATGTGCACGGTTTTTATTTCCCAGATGAGCAACCTCTTTACTTGGTAACACTGTCCCTGAGCAAAGGTGACCCGTTGAAACGCCTGTAGGAAGGTCCCTTCTCTTGTCAGGCCGACACTGACACCGTTTCCTGTCCCCAGACGCAGAAACTTTGGTTCCCGGTTCCTTTACTTGCCCAGTTTTGCCTGGGTGGGGGGTCCCCAAAAACACGGTCCTGAAAGAGGCCTGAGGCCCACCGTGGCCCTTTACGGCCACCCCAGGGCTTTTTGTTTGCTCACTTGGGAGGCATTAAACCCCAACTCCTGTGGGTTAGGAGGTCCTTTCTCAACCCAAGTCACGTCCTTGGACTTGAGAGACACCAGCGTGAGGTTGGCGGGAGGCCCGGGAGGGAGAGAGAGGCTGAGGTTTTTCAATTACAGCGCATTACGGAGCTGTGATTAGTTATTTGTCTACAATGGAGGCCTCCTGTGTCTGCCGTGAGCTGTTCCCCTCCGCGCCCAAGTTCTGCTTCTCCAGCTGGTTTCTGAACGTCTTGAGGGACCACTGGAAACGCTGCCGTTTCTCACCGTCCGGGAGCCCCTGCACCCGGCCTGAACCATCACTCATTGTCAACCTCATCGAGACACTAACACAGGGCCGCAATTGGGGAAAGATAATGCTGACATGTTATGGCCCCTGACACAGATTCAAAGCCTGCCTACGTCTTGTATGTGAGGCATTTTCAATCTGCCTTTATTGTCCGGGGTAATTTCCAAATAGGAAATTAAATGGATCAGCGGAGACATGAAATACGATTCTACGGAGATTGGTTATGACACGCGCATGGAGCCTAACCGTTCTTTCTCATGCTCATTTTCCCACCCACTACATCATTACCTTCATTAACACTGATTAAAACTAAGCCCGGGGACGGCAGAGCTGGAGGAAGGCCACACCTTCCGAGGACGACCCCGCGGGGGGAGCCAGCGCTGCGGTTCTCGCCCGCGTCAGGGGCCTCCCACCCCGGAGTCCGGGGCGCTGGGCCAAGGAATCACTGCGGAGCGGACACTAAGATTCAGGGAGTTCACCCCAGGGTGCGGGGCCTTTATTTTAGATACAAGCGCATGTGGACGAGTAACGTTCTTCGCAGAGAAAGGAGGTGTACGTGTATACTTACGGACCCATGTCAGGTCAAGGGTTAGATTTAGGTGACACCTATGTATACGTATTTAACACCTAAGCCAGAAAACCCCTACATCCGTGCCCACGTGCCTTCCTGATGGAACGCGTGTCACTCGGACGACAGCTGTCTCTCCCTCAGGAGGAAAGGAAGGGATTTCAGCCAGGGAGATCACGATCGGGCCCATTCTTGGTAACTACGCACCAAGCGATAGTTTTCGGGGATGTTACTTCATTTAAAAGCACGTGACCCAAGAGAGATGTAGGAGCCATGGAAGGACAAGCCTTCCGCTCCGTGACCAGAGACACTCACGGCTCAGCGCGCTCTCTTAGGATGCAGAATGCAATTCAACGCGGCTGGGGAACCAGCATAGTTTAAGGACAGAATCTAACATACAGGAGAACCAACGCGGGAGAAACGGCCCTGCCTGCCAGAGGCCGCAGGCAATACCCGTGTGCGTGAAAAATGTTCAGTAACAGCTAAAAAGCCATCCCAGCTCACAGAACCACGTCCAGGTCACAGGACGGGCAACCACGCTTCCCCCGTCAGTATTAACACTCTGACTGTGCGCAGCACTTCAGCGAAACGACACGGGAAAGAACTCTGTTGCTGTGAAGTGGGCCCACCGGTTTCAAAGGGCAAAACGTGTATTAACACCCACAGAATCATATAATGAAGGCCGGAGAAGAGATGAAAGCCAAGCAGTCGTGAAGAATAAAACGCCTGAGAAAACTTCCTACAAGACGCCTGATGCAACGTGCAAACGCTTTTACCAAGAAAGGTGAGGGAGGCCCACTGTGCACCGCGACCCTCAACAGTGCCGGAGGGTGGTCGCCGGGACCAAAGTTCCGGAACGAACGAAAGGGATGGTGATGATAGCGTTTTCGACTGAGAACAAGTCGTTTCGCCAGACTAATCCCGATGATTCCTTCAGCAGCCGCTCCTGGTGAGCAGCGGAGAAGCCGGTTGACACACGTGGGAGGCGTGGCAGCCCGTGACCAGTGGGAAGAGACAGGAGCTGTCGGCCCTGTGAGGGGAGGGGAAGACCCACCCAGCAGAGAGGTCTTCCCGTTTAAGGAAACATTGAAACATAACAGGATGGAAGGAACCATGGACATGGACAACGGGTGGGACTGACTTTGGGGGGAATGGGTGGGTGGGGAGGGGGACAGAGGGGAGCAAAAAGGGGATGGATGTCATACAACAACAATTAAATTAAAAAAACAAAACATAACAGGATGGAGCCCGTCTGTGAAATATGCGAGGAGAACCTGAGGGCTGGGTTTCTGAACCAGAGCTGAGGGTGAAGTGTGATTCCACCACCACAGAGTCGGTAGGAAAGTCCGTGAGCCCCTCCTCCTGGTGCAGAACACCTCCTCGCGTCTATGCAACGAGCACACTGACGTGGGCTACTCGCCCTGGCTGGTGGGCCCAGCGGGCTGGTCGGGGTCCCATAGGCCAAAAGGTCGTGGGTTCCATTCCCAGTTGGGGCGCACGCTGGATTCCTGAGGTACCCAGCTGGGGGTGCGCTAGAGGCAACTTTATCCGTGTTTCTCTCATTGATGTTTCTCTCCCCGCCCCTAAAATCAACAAGCGTTTCCTCCGTGAGGATAGAGGATAAAAACATTCACGGGCTTGATGCAAAGATTTTACCTGAAACAAAGAAGTATCCGTAAGCCTGATGGAAAGCCAGACCCATGAGAACATGTCTGGCTGGGGGCTTCCCCCATTATTTTCAGATACCAGCTGCCGCCGCCTCAACACACAACTTATTTACCTTTCTGTTGGCTCGCTATGGACAGTTGGGGAGAGGATGATCTTTGAGGTCCTCGGAGACAGCCTGCCACCTTTGTTCCGACATTATGACTGTCTAATTTCTAGGTTTAAACAGGGTCACATTTTCGTTGGAGGGAGGAAGCCTGGGGAAGGGTGGGGACTGGTTTCAGGCTGTCTCATCCCCTTCAGCTGCCCCTCATCGGCCACCCCAAGAGGCTCAGCCAGGGCAGATGTGTTCAGCGAGGCATGCGTGACCAGCAGCAATGAAGCCGGGGTCTGTCCATCAGGGGGATGGACAGACGGATGGGTGGCTGGTGTCCCCACCACAGCGCTCTGCCTGGGTTTGGTCAGCTGCCACGTGTACATGGCAGAGGAGCAGGGCAGCAAAACTGTTCACATCTGTTGACCAACGACGTACCCAAGCATGGGAGCTGACAGAAGCAGCAAAAATTGGTTAGGGTTGGGGTGACGCTTGGATGAGACAGGACTGGTCGTAGATGTTCTGCTGGTAATTTTCGAATTCCTCTCTGAAAGGGGCTATTCTGACACCACTCCATGGGTACGGGTACGGGTCAGCCAAGGGTCCATACAGCCACTTTCAGCATGCTACTGGTGTTCTGTTAGAAGACAGGGTATCAAAGCCATGGATCAAAAAGCTTTGAATTATACCTTCCTGAGTGTGACTTTAAAAGTAAACTTCTGCAGAGGTAATACATTCAAAACAGATAGCATGCCAACAAGATATGAAATACAGAAACCAAATCACACACTACCCAAGGAAGATGAACAAACACACAGTGGAATTGCGTTGACAAGATTGAAATTATTTTTAGAGGCAGCAGTAAATAGTAGGATCAAGTCAATATCGTAGGGAACATGTATACGAAGAACCCATCTGGTGTATGGCCGAGTTTCAAGGGAGAAAGCGCGCTTCTGTGGTGGTGCGAAAGGCAAATGCAGTGCACACATCAGAGGCTTGCACACTGTTAATAGGAAGTATTTGGAGACAATTAGTGATGAGCTGAGCAAGAATGACCATTCTACAACATGTCATGCTATCGTAAGTAATGCTGAGGTGAACATGACACCCGACATGTTTCTGAGGTCCTGGCTTCAATGATTTTAATTCATTGACATTAGGGAAAAAATGCCTAGAAGCGGGATAGCTGGAAAACTAGGTATTCATGTTCAAAGGAATAAAAAGTAAGCATGTATAGCATATTCAAACAGACGACTGGACTCCATCCAACTACAAAGAGGCTGCCCAGCAAGACGACCAGTCGGCAGAGCGATGAAACCACCCAGAGAATGGCAGAAGATACTTTCAAAACTTGTCTGATAGGGAGTTAATTTCCAAAGTACTTGCAAACTACAGCAGGAACTCCTCCATCTATCCCAAGAATAATAATTTTAAAGATTAACGACCCAATTCAAACTTGAACAAAGCAGCTCAATACATTTCTTCAAAGTAGACATGCAAATGGCCAACAGACGCATGAAAAGATTCTCAGCATCACTCGTCATTGGAAAACGCAAAACAAAACCACAGTGAGGTATCATCTCATACCTGTTATAGTCTGTTATTAAAAGAATAAAACTTCTTGTGAGGGTGTGAGGAATGTTCAAGTCTAGTATACCGTTGGTGGAACCATTGGTTGGTACAGCCGTTATGGAAAACAGTATGGAGGTTCCTAAAAAGTTAAAAATAGAATTACCTCATGACTGCCAGGTATTTCAGACTATGCATAAAGACTGATTTGCCTTTTCATACACAAGGTGTAGTTGGTAAGGTGTGTGTGTGACTTGATTCACCCATCAGGAGGACGTCATCAGCATGTGGTTATCATATAAAAGTTACTGTCATGTATGTTACATATATGAGACACACCCACACAAGCTTAATACTTATATAATAGCTGTATCTGTCATATATGTATATATGACTGGAGCTCCCTTCATATACAGTACATGGGGGAAGGAAGAGCACTAAGCTGAGAATTAGGTAACCTGATTCGTGCATCACCACCATTAGTTATGTAAGGATCTAGGCCTGGCGCACTGAGCAGCCTTTATTAACTTTCCCTTCGGTGCTATGTGATTGGTGTATTTTAATAAAAGTAGTAAACACAACCCTGTGAAACTCGCTCTCGTGATTATTACGAGGATTGTCCTGGGGATCACAGTCACCATTGTGCAGAGAGATCGTTCTATGAAGACCCCGGGGATATACTTCCCTCTTCCAGAGGATAACTGTGCTCACTGTGAACCGTCAGAAATAAGGACGAGGAGATTGATTCCATTTACTCTTTCTCTTCGGTCCAATCGGATCCCTGGAGCCCCGCCTCCAGCAACAATTAGGACTTCCCAACCGATGAGACTCTAATCTGCTGAAGAGCAGTTGGTTCTCAGGGGTCTCGGCACCTTAAGGAGGCCAAGGGCAGGGCTGCTTGAAACGGGTCACTGGGAGCGAGCGGAAACCACGCCAACCATTCTTGTCATTTACTCCCGAGACCAAAACATGTCTCATGTCCGTGCATGTCCTTTCTGAGGCCATGTGGGCTTTCTGGCGTGTTCCTGTTTTTAAGTGAAATGGAATATCACACGTCAACTGCATGATTTAGGTTAGGGCATCTCTTCAGCCTCAGTTTCCTCGTACCCTAAGTAGCTGTGTCGATAAGTAATGTTCAAGAAGTTGAACCACGTAGCTCTTTTCAAAACAAATATTCTCAGCAGGGAAATACGTAAAAGAAACACACACAGGCTCCACAAAGACCCCACTCAGGGTCCCACAGGAAGCACAGCCTTACATACAGTTCCCCCGTCCCCCAAACGACAGGGGTGAGAGTCCCAGTCCCAGGAGACTCCCCACCCCCACCCCATGCCGCTGCCCTGGCCCACAGGCACCTGGCGAGGGTCCGGGTCACACTGCAGAGGCTCTCCCATCCCACTGGGCATGGGGGCTCCACTCTGTAGGATGTTGACGGCCACCTCAGCGGCTCCCTGCACCACAGGCCAAGGGGCTGATCAGAAAGCTGTGCCCTTCTTCCCCCCACTCTTCCCAGTCAGCTCTCCTGGAAACAAGCCCCCCCTAGATGTTTTCTGGAAGTCACAGAATTAACATAAACCCCACGGTGGTGGGAGGGGCTTCCCTTTCCAGCTCAGGGGTGCTTTCAGGGGCTGAAGACAAAGGAACCAAACATGCTCCCAGTCTGCTTACCCCTCAGGAAATTCCAAGGGTGTGGGGAGCCGGGAGCCAGGGGCTGTGGACTTAGACCAAATATATACGAGAAATACACACGGGTCACCTGAATGAACAAATACACATAAATCACCAAATCACATTTGGTTTGTTTTCAAACTCAGTTGAGCAAGAAAAGTTTCTACATGACATCTTCACGCCTAGCATAGGTTGACGTGGAGGCTAAGGTCCAGAAATACCCGATCCAACCTCTTTTTCTCTATTCATTGCACGCTGCCCGCTAAAGAGAAAACCACAGGCTCTGCCTGGCAACGTGAACTTACATGCTTCCTAAACTGTTCAGTGCTTTTCCTGGAGTGAATGTGTCAATCGTTCACCGACACGGTATCAATTAAATTCAATAAGGGAGCAAACATTTGCTCAGAGGAATTCTCATTAATAGCTTTTTCTCACTTCATAGGGATAGGAAATTAAAAATAGTATTGACTCCATTCAATCACTTTGGTTCACCTAAGAAATATACTAAAGCTATTACGGAAAAGAACTGACATTTTTGCAAAATTAGATGTTTACAATAGAACACCATCACGGTAAATACGCAACAACAGGTTTTATACTTTCTGGAATGATTATGTCAGAATGTCATGAGTCATGTTGTCATGTCTTTCTCCCTATCTTGGTTTTCAGATTAATATGTGTTTTCCTATAATGAAGAGGATATATTATGACCCGTAAGAAGATAGGAAAAGATACTCATCTGTTGTGTTTAGGAAGTGAACCCCTTTTCATTGCTCTGAGAATGAAAAGTAGCTCTCCCAGGAAAACTTTTTCCCCAGTAAAATATTTATAAGGCTCTCCCTGTGCAGAACTCCCATAAAGCGCTCTCTATAAAGCTGTTCATAATTCATGGAACCTCTCGGGAGTGAGCGCTTTGGATGTGAGGCCGTGAGCTGGAAGGGGACCTGTGAGCCAACTCCCCACGTTTATAAGGTTTTCCCCTCCGTGCGACCTCGGATCGGATTGGTATCAAACGTGATTTTACATGTCATTCTCCTGATGAAGCATGCAGAGGAGCTCTCTCCCCGTGACTAGCGTGACAGTTACTGGACCCACGGGGCTGCCGCCCTGCTGTGGAGCTCAGCCACGCACTGCGACACATGTGGCATGAGATACTTGCTCTCCAGGGACCAGAAGGCTGACCGAGAAATGTTCCTTTCTGCCTTTCCTTCACACAAAAGGGCTTCTCGTTACTAACATCCCTTGACATGTACTTGCATGTACTTGACTGGTATGGGAAAACAAACTCTTCACATGATCTTGAACATAAAACTGGGGGCCAGGGAGTCACCTTGAGCCCCGATGCTTCCTGAGGACCCACCGCGCGGTTCCCAGCTGTCATGTCTCACTGCAGAGGCCATGCTGGTGTTGTTGGCTCCCGTCTGGCCAGCTGTTCTGTTTATCAGAGGGAGAAAGGATGGAGCCGGAGGACTCCGTGTTCGTAAGGTGGGCTCCGGGACACGTTGTCTTCTACCATGGACGCAGTAAACATCAGTTCGCTTCCCTGCCCTCTCAGAGGTTTTCACCTAATGCGAACAGGACAGGCCCCTAGCAGGTGATCCTACACCTGGTGGGAAGGCGGGGCCCTGTTTCAAGTTCAAAGGCGAACACTAGGCTCCGAAGTCAGCCCCCAGCATCAGAGCCCCGGCACCTGGTGCCCCTTCTCAGTCCTCGGCTGCGGCCGGTGTCCGGCCCGGTCCTGGGAGCACCTGTCAGGAGGAACAGAGACTAGAGACACAGCATCACGATTGACGCGTGTCAGTTTCTGCCTGCAGGCCCGTCACAGGGCCACTCCTGCAGTAGGGAGAGATGGTTCCTTCCAGAACTCGACACAGACCACTGAATTCACAGAGGCTTCCTGGGGTTGGCCAGCCTCCCAAATAACATGCAGGGGCCTTTCAACCCTCTGCACAAGCCCAAGGTCCAGAGGGTTTTATGGGAACCTCCTGAGAAGCGGGAGAAAACGTCTCTTTGTCTAGTTTTTCTCTCACGATGGATAGAAACAACGGTAAAAAATCAAACTTCTCTTTTGTTATTTCAAGTCCAGACCTGGGAGTTCCCTCCCCTCAAGTTTTACACGACGGTGGTCCCTGGCAGGTGCTTTGAAAAGTCCGTTTCACAAGCGATGGGTGAAATGTGACTTCCGTCTTCTTGGCAGGGGTCTGCCTTCCCCCAGGGACCCACGAAGAGTGGTAACGTTTGGCGAATTGTCCCAAGTAGCTTGAATTTTTCCCCAACGCCCTGTTTCACCAGGTCTGGTCTGCCTCCCTCAGTCACACCATTATCAATGATCAGCCAAGACTGACTCAGCAACTACTACATGCTCACCATCTCTACATCTGGGCTAGTACAGGGAACAAGCGGCACAAACACACGTTTAAATCCACCATGAAATACGAGCAGGCACGAAGCAAGAAGCCCTAAAGGTCTTAATCATGTAAGAGGCCACGCATTGTGGTCGCCCATAATTGGAAGCCTGAATTATTCCGTGACTTCAGTGTCACGCTGACACGACCAAATGGAGATTTGACATTTATATGTATGCTAATCATGCCAAGTTCACTGAGCCTCCGTGTTGCCCAGGGTCTTAGGGAGACGTGTGTGGCCTGTCAGCCAGCACCATGTCAGTGAGGTCCCCACCCCGTGCGTGTGCTTCCCAAACTCCCTGAAGCTTGTGTGACGTCCCCAGGGGCCACCGAGGAGGAACATTCTCCCCACGGACCCATTTGGGAAAACTCACTGGAAAACTCAGCCTGGTCGGTGAACAGCTATTTCTTCCTGAGGATAAGCTGTATTTCCTCACCAAGTGCTTCACCTTAGCTAGTATCGTGAGATCGTAAATATTTCTTCATCTGCAACAGGACTCCACCTCCAAGTTAAGGCCACGCTCGTAACACACACAACAAGTGTATAACACAGAAGTGCGTGCAATTTTGGGAAGCTCTGCTCACGCCATTCTGTCTAAGATTTCCAGATGCCTCTAAATGAAGAAAAGCTATGGCGGTTTCGGTGAAAGTTGGTTTCGTTGTGAAAACAGAAGAATTTACTTTTCCATTACAGCGCTGGGAAGGGAGAGGAGACGTGTGTTAAATTGATGTCGTGATTCCTTCCGGTGGGTGTTCTTGGTTAACATGTCAGTACCATCCCCCTGCCAGGCAGCCTGCCACCTGGGGGGCTTCCTCTCCCACGTTCCTCCCAACACTTCCTGTCACGTCCGACTCGCTGGACTGCGTAGGTCGGGGACAGTGTGCCACGGGCTCGAGTTTTCCCAGCGGAGGATTGTAGCTGGGTGGCTGTTGACCCAGGACTTGTACCCACCAGCACCCTGGTCTGAGCTCTGAAACAAAGGGCAACGCAAACAGTTCAGTGGAAGCCAGGCCTCAGGCTCAGTTCTGCAAACAAACCTCCAGGCACAACGGCTCCAGTGGTACCAAAGGCCCGTTGCTGCGCTTCCCTTTGGCTGATGACGTTTGTCAAGGAAATCCTGCCTTAACTTGGCTGTAGGGACACTGCCCACCAGCGCAGGGGCTCCGGTGGGACCTGGTGGCACCACCCCTGCTGACCGTTGGCTGCCCTGCAGATGTAAAACATCGACAAGGTGTCTTTCCTCCCCGGTCTGTGAGGTGACAGGCTTAATTCCCGAGGGGCAAGAGACATTTCTTCTAAACGTAAGGGAACCCGTGTTGTCATCTGTATAAAAATTATTGACACACGGATGTCAGATGCACACGGCGAATGGGCATTTCAGGTCCACACCATCCCAAGCCGCGTCCTGAAACTGCCCTTGGAAACCGTCCTTTCGTGGCTCACCCTTTACGGCGAACGCGGAGTGACATTCAATGATCAGGAAAACGTGTGGATTTTGCACGTCCCGTTGCTCCCCGTCACTTTGGCGCAGCGACCAGGCGTCTGGATGGGAGGACGGGCAGGCGCGCGCCGCTGGGAGCCGTTTCGCGGGTGCGTAATGAACCGCGTGTCCCCGCTGAGCACTTGCAGGCAGGAGGACGGAATGAAAGCCGTGCTGCTGTGCGTCTCTTGCCAAGTGTCCTCTCTTCCACTCGGCTTGGTTTCCACTGAGATTCAGGGCGGGACGGAGATGCGTCGGCCACCTGTTGCCAGAGAAACAGGTCTCCCAGCTCTGGTTTCTCTCCCGTGATGTTGAAGGAAACATGTTGGGGAGAAAGAATCGGAGGAGACCGAATAAGAGGCTGACATCATTCCCTGTTAAACATGCACATGCTGGTTCCAACCGGTGATTTGCGGGGGCATTTTATCTGAATCGCTGATTATGATTCGGCTGTTACATTTATGGTCTGGCCGCTGGCTGTTCATGGTTTATTCATGAGCCATGTTGTGATTCCGCCGACAAAGGAAGAGGGCTACGATACATGCCTTCCAAACACTGTTCCTACGTAGGAATTTAAGTTGGATGTTTGTAGAACTGACCTTGCTAACTCGACCAAGTATAAAAATCTTTTCCTGAATATTATATTCCATTCACCTGAGGAGCCCAGAGGACCCAGGGGACTGGAAGTCACTCACTTTGCAGAATGGGACCCAGTGAAACTGATGAATCTGCCACCTCTGTCCATGTACCATGGACATGTACCAAAGTTCAGACATCTGAACTTTGTTAAAATCTCCTTCTGGGATGATGTGTCTGTATTATATGGTTATTAGTCAAAAATCATTTTGACAGTGTTAAAGATGGAGCAATTCAAAGCTTATGTAATGGATGGAGACAATGGGACACGGCTGACGAAGAATTGCCGATTCTCCATGAGGTTCAGGAGGTCTGGTGACCCCTTGCTGTGTGACGCTGACACTCCATGACGACACCCAACCTGGAAGCGGCGGCCGGCATCCGGGCCAGATGCGGGTCAGCTCCTCAGCTTCGTGGTACCACACACAGGGCCCGGGGCTGAGAGAGGCAGGTGGAGACCAGGGATGTGGTCCACGTCACACGGCTGGTCTGTCACGTCAGAGCCTCTGAGTGATTCCCAGTCACGTCATCTCTCTTTCCCCACGGCCACCATGGACGGCACCTGTGATAACGCCAGGGTCCCACATTCTCGCCCTGTGTGTCTGCCTCTTACAAAGCATGATGCACTATTTTTCCTTCCTTCTTTAACCTTGTACACCACCTCTCATGAAAAAACAACCCTTCATGAAATGAGCGCCATCCTGCCTCAAACCCGCTTCCATGTTGTACCATTTCCTGTGGGACTAGCGCTGCTCACCCAGCGTGGCTCTGGCCACACGTGACGGCTTCCTGAGTTGCCCACTTTCTCCACTCTGCGCGGTTCCTGCTGAGTCTCTAAAACCAACGACTGTAAGAGTGGCCTGCGTTGGAAATTTAAAAATAAATGGATCATTTGAAGTAAGCGACTGAATTAGATCCAGGGTTTGGATGTAATTGACTCTGCAAAGTTTGATTCATGGTTTGTTGATTTGATATTTTTACCAACTATGTGTGCGTTCATCTTAGCAGTCAGTCTGCTGAGTTGGATCCTGAATTATGTCCAAAGCAGCAGAAGGTATAAAACCGAACCCAGGGTTAAAATGGCAAATTCGTGATATGTGCTGGCATGTTTCTAAGACAACGTTTTAGGGAAGTTTTAGGTTCATGTCAAAATTGAGAGAAATGAATGAAGACTCCCCGCACCCCCACTCCCCAATTACCAATTGCACGCAGCAGAATGATGCATTTTTCTAACCACGGATGACCATCACAATCCTAAAGCCCATGGCTTCCATGAGGTTCACACTTGATTTCTGCATTGGACTGTGGGTTTGGACCAAGGTATAATGAAAAGCGCCCATCATGATGCTGTTGTCACATGGATTACTGCCCTAAAAATGCTGCTGTATTTCCTACATCTTAAAATACAGCAACTTATTTTAAGATTTTATTATTTTTTAGAGAGAGAGGCCGGAAAGGAGGCAGAGAGGGAGAGAAACATCCATGTATAGTTGCCTTTCACCTGCCTCCAGCTAGGGACCTGGCTAGAGACCTGGTTCTGTGCCCTGGCTGGGAATCAAAGCCGTGACCCTTGGGTTCGCAGGCCAGAGCCTTACCCACTGTGCCACACACCAGGGCCAGCTACTTATATTTTTAAAGGCAAAACTCAACCACGACATGTAAACGGAGAGGAGACAATAGCAAGAAGAAAGATGGTACATGGACAGAGGTGGCAGATTCATCAGTTTCACTGGGTCCTGGGAAGCCACACGCCATGAACGACATCGGAGAATCCCAGGGAGCAACTGTGCTTCTGTCAGACAACTCCAGATGTCTGGCAGTTGGAAAATAAGGCAGGACTATAAGCCGAAATACTGGCCGACAGTTTAAAAAGCATTTAAGCACCCCCCCGCCCCAGCTCATCATGCCGTCTTCTGGCTTTTCTTCCAGCAAACACTGGAGAATCATTTTCTGTACAAGGCAAGTCCAGGGTCCCTGCACGTGGCAGCTTCAAAACCTAATGGCCAGCGGTGTTTTCCCTTAGAAAGCACAGGAATACAGGAAATGTTTATGCACCAAACGTTGACACTCCTCTCCCTCTAATTGAATCCTAAAAATTAACTCATATTTTAAATCGTACGTTGCATTGGAGCCGAGCTTTTCCTTCACCCCAAAGCGAGGCCAGTTGGGGGAAAGGCAACCTGGAGGTCCTGCCACTGACATTCTTCAACTCAGGACGGGAGGTGGTCTCCACCCGGTACAACTCGATGGGTCCACCTGCGCTGTTTTCCACGAAGGCAGTCCACGCTTGCACAAGCACTCACACGAAATGACGTCTTCGAAGCTGTTGAAATTGGGATGCAGGTTCCAGAGACTCCAAGCAGCTCTTGAGTTTTGAGTGAGGTCCGAGTGATCTCAGCGAGGACCCGTACGCGGCGCGAGTGGGTGTCCGTGGGACCCTCAGGGAATCAAGTGCAGAGAAGCCTTTCAGCCTGTGAGCAATTCTGCAGCGACACCGTGTTTATAGAGCTTCCCCACAGAGGCAGCCGGCGACAGGGCCTGCTTCCTCCCGATTTTTCCTTGAGATGCAGAGAGAGAGTAATGAGGGTCATCCGTCTTTCCTGCAAATGACGGTCGACAAGGAAGGTGTGTGGGTGATGTTATACACAATGTCTCTCTGCGATGAAAATAGCTTTCCATTTAGCAAGCAAGGTCACCGAGCGAGTGGACCCTTTCGTTTGTCAAGATCAATTCTAATGTACTGTTATTAATTATGACAACCTGTTAGCTCATGAGGATACTCAGTTTGGAACGTTTGAGTTCGTCACAGCGGAGGGTCATGGAACCTCGCGGTTTGGCCTCAGCCCATGTGCGTCGTGCAGTTTTTCAGAAAGTGGAGAGAAGACCAAAGAGCAAGGAAGACAGCATGTGCGTTATTCCACGGCTCCGCTCGGAGCACCTGAACCGATAGGCCTTTTTCTTCTCTGGTGATTGGAAGAAGTTCCACATCTACTTCTGCACCTTCATCTCCCTCCTATTCTATCACAGTGAGTGGCCACCATCGGGAGGGACCGTGGCCCCTGGGGGACCCGCCTGCCGCGGGCCTGCATTTTGAGGAAAACTACACGCACACCAGGCAGCGAGGTAGGTTCAGCGCCCTGCGACCTTGGTCCCACGCACCTGTCCTGTACCAGGAGGGGACTTCAACTTACTATTGCTTCCGTAATTCTCTGCGTCCCATCATCTACTCGGGGTGGGAGTAAGGCAGAAGCAAACAGGAACCTGTAGTTTTGACTTAATCGGATAACGAAAAGGATACATTTTGGGCCACAACAGACATGACGGTGACCACAATTCCTCAGGCTGCCTCATGCTTTTATATCATCTAATTTGCCATTATAATTCAAAGTAACTTCATTTCCCCTGGTGGAGTACTGAAAATTACTGTAACTAATAATTTTATGGTAATTACAGTGAGAACTCACATAATTAGCGTAGCAAGATCACCGTGCTATTTATTTTCCCAAATGAGCCGCGTCCCCACGGGGGGTAGGCTGGGGTGTCGCTGAGGCCGCCAGCAGCATCTATAGACTGGGGGGTCACACAACACAAGAACCTCTCCCCCACTCCTTCCCTCTGAAAACCCTCGTGGCCAAATGAGAAAAGAGCTGAGTCTAAAGTGGACTCGTCCTGAAACTGCAGGTGGGACTATGCCCCATGTGCCAGCCCACAGGGAGAAGAGAAAACGAAGGCACCCAGAACACCTGCGTGTTTGCCTTCCAGGTTTCATTGCGTGATACACATTTATTCAAACACAACCCACGCCAGCACGGGACGCACCTGCCCCACCCCCGTCCTCCGTCCCTCACCTAACTCCCCGGTCCCAGAACCCTAAGTCCATAAAATCAAGAATTCGGAATAAGTGAAGTGACATGGTCTGAATTTCTTTTAATTTCAGCGCACGCCAAATTGCAAAAATCTATAAACATGCAAATAAGTGTCAGAACCTTTATTATACATTAAATAGCAAGTACAACGCGCGAACCTATCTTTGTTTTCATCAAAGGTGAATTGATTTGAAGAAGACAAGCCAGGCCAGGTGAAAATACTTGTGCGAGACGGGACAGTTTCCAAGCCAGCGTGCCAGGCAGGAGCCCCCACCTCCCACGACGTGATGTTCTCTCCAGGTCTAAAGGGCAGGTGACAAAGGTGAAGTTTAGAGATCTGCAGGAAAATCCGTGACTCTTTGGCTGGCTACCCAATACTGCGTGTGTGTGGCGTGACATTCAGGGATGCTGGGGACAAACATGGGGGGACGTGGCTGAGCACCTCGCAGAGCTCAGGGGACCTGGACCAGTCTGCCTCCCCGCAGGGCGATGTCAGGTTGGGACGCGCGGTCCACACAGCACCTGGCGGACACCAGTGGCCACACCAGCTCTAGTCGGAAGAGCACTCTGCCGGCCCGGCTGAGGCTAATGTCCAGCATTACGGGTAAAAGTGACCTTAAGTAAGTGGTTGAGTTCTTGAACAAAGCTCGACCCTACTAAAGAATAGGACAAAACCGCAGCCAACCAGGTAAATCATGTGGGTCATACAATATTACCAGGCGCGTGAAGACGCAGAAATACACGCATGGTCCATAAACAGGAAATAAATCAACCATCCAAGCTGTGGCAGAAGTGATAAAAATCGGGAGGTGTGGTAGTGATTAAGGCCCCCACACCACAACCGTGGTCTACACTAGTGAAAGTGTATTTTAAAAAGAAAGACCAATGAAGCAGAAGGAGGCAGTGGGGCGTTGTACCTAAGCGGGGACATTGCCCTCTTCCTCATCCGTGCAGCGTCACAATCGCCTGCATTTTCCATCCGTAACAGACTGAATTTTCAGTTTTTCTGCTAAATTTATTTTTTCCCCTATAAATATGTGTTAAAAAAAATAAACTGCTGTTTGAAAAAGCCTGACTTTTCCATCTGACGCATACGGTGATACATGTGGCACCTTTGTCAATGCCCGTGAATTCTCCTCCACACCTGGATTCCGCGCGTTAGCATCCACTGCGGGGCCTCCCCCGACACGTGACCTCAGCGGCAGCCCTCTGAGGTCGGCCCTGCCACCTGCGACCCGAGTCCCCGGCTTTAGGGACAAGTGGCAGCTTCAGTACCAGCCCCGGGATGAATCAACAAAACTCTGTAAGTGACACATTCTCAGGAACTTTCAACAACAGAATCATTGCCTTATCTTTTATTTAGCACCCCTTCAGGATTTGGGGGTGTGCTGGTTGCTTTCTCACATGACCTCACACCTCGGGGTCCAGTGGCCCCCACTGAGCCAACAGGTTTCAAAACAAAAAGCAGCAAGGCCCACAGTAGAAACAATAGAAGCCTTCAGAAGACCAGCGGCGGACGACCATGGCAGATGAAGGGGTGAAGTCCCACCAAAGCCACTCCTGCTCCTGGAAAAACCTCTACTTCCTCATCGTAGACTGAAATGAAGTCGCCCAACCACGCTGTACGCTTTATGTAACCTCGATCGCAGAGCCCGATTTAAGAGCAAAAACAAGAAATTCACAGTGTAGCTCCCAAACTCCAGAGCGTGTTAGCTCGACCAGTCCAGCAGGGTGTCACAAACAGCAGAGTCTCACGCCACCCGCATCCACGCCTGACGGGCAAGAATTTCGTAACGTCAGAGAAAACCCAACAATTTATTTCCTCCATCGCCTGAAAACCATGCAATTATCTGAAGGGATGCAGAAGGGGGTTTTTTAAACAACACGTCAAGTCTCATTGAATAACAATATCTGATCATTGAAAAAGAAACTGCCCCACACGAAAGAAAACCTTTGCAAAAACCGCACAGCAAGCGTCATGGACGACAGACGCCCAAAACCAGCCACCGGTCACTTCGCTGAGCTTCACATGCTACCTGGGGCAGAGCACAGACTTGTGTAGTGTCCTCCTTCGACAAGTGACGTGCGGGGGCACAGCAGGCACCAAGGAACCACCATTTGCTATCGTTCCACCTCGTCCGTCCATGTTCCAGCTGCGGCTGCGGTGGCCAGTTTCGTGGGGACGCCAAGTGGACCCCCGGCGCGGCCCCCTCACAGCTGCCCTCCCGGCCTGTGAGCCGTTTTCCGGGGGCTGCGGCCTGCGCACCGTAGGACCCGGCTTAGCTGCGCCGCCGTCGTGCGACTGCTGCAGGTCCCACAGGCACTCCCCTGACTAGCGAGGTGGAGGAGAAGATAAATTCTCCCCTTTTCCTCCAGAAACGCTCTCCAGAGCCGCCCTTGACTCCACTTGTTGGGGGCGTTGCTGTAAATCAAGCACAGACTGCAACCGGCAGCAGGTAGCCTGCCCCTAAATCCATCCGTTCCCCAGTTTGCTCCTGCAGGGACCTTGTCTCCTCCTTCCCCTTGAGCCGACCCCTCGGGCTCTTCCTGAGACACGGCCATGGGGTGAGGCAGGGTGTGGCCCCCAGCAGACTGTCCCCCCGGGACTTGGGGCTGGAGCACCAAACAGCCAAGGTGACGTTCAGCCCCAATCCGGGTGCGAGTGGCATTCCAGCCGCTCCCGTCCATGGCTTGTCACGATGGGAACCGTGAACGAGTGAAGATGAAGAGGCGTGTGACTGCCACGGCTGATGTCCCTCTGTCCCCAGCATCATTGACACCAGCAGGCAAAAAGAATAAAGAAGACACGGTACAAATAAAACGAAGGAAATGCAGGAATGAGAGGCGAATGGGACCCACAGATCCTCTGTTATGATTTTCTGTCATGTTAGGACCCGAGTTTTTGGGCTCCTTTCTATTTATTTCCAAATGTATCACTGAGCACTAGTATTTTCATTATTTAAAAGGGACTTTCCTTTTCCCCAGTTTTATGGATTATCTATCTTTATTATGCTGTTTGAACAATCTCTCTACCTGCTCACTCACCTGCAATGTGAGGGATGCCTTTCACCGTTGGCCCTTAGAGAAAGATCATTCAAATCTGTCCGTAACCATTTACTCCAACCTCAAACGCATTCTGGGAAAAGTTCCACTCGGCTGAAACTACATTACTGTTTATAATACTCCATATTGAAAAGTTCCCCTACGCAGTGGTCTTCCAGGATTCTTTCACTGCACTATTTTCAGGGACATCCACGAAATTCGTTACCCATAATAGTTCTTGTCAAATGTTTGTATAGTTCAGGTTTTCTTTTACTTGTCCAATCATTGACAATTGGGAGGAGCTCCTACAAAGTATTTTACATCTGACTCACATCCAGCAAACCCTCCCAGACCAGGTGCAGAATTTGCATGGAAAACAATCAAGAATCAGGTTTGAGGTGAGGGCCCGTTTCCCACGTCAAGGAAAACCAATGACAGCACAGCCCGTGTGAAGCTTAGATGAGCCAGGAAAGAGGACCATGTTGATGGTAGAAAGACCCTAAGACGAAGGACACACTTGGGGACGCTAACCAGGGGGCTGGGCGGGGACGCAGGTGAGGGCCAACTTCCGGTTTCTGGTAGAGCCGGGCTCCTGAGTGCCAGGATGTCACAACAGAGCATCGTGGACAGTGGCCACACCATGTAGTGACCAGCGAGACTTACACCAAGTTAGCCCGCACTGACATTCTGGATCCTCTTATTCGTGTCCTGGGGAGAATTTGTTGTAATATTTCAAATTACAAGTTTTCCTGGCTCTAAAATAATGATAATAGAAGCTATAAAATGAGAGCTAATAAGACTCAGGGCAGAGCTGGGCGAACAGCAGAGGCCTACATGTGAGTTCCATGGATGGCAGAATTTGGACTCGGGAATCACATGAGCCAATTAATTGTCATAAATCCACCCATACAGCCCCCCATCTCACTCTCATTAGATGCACAGCATTTCCATCTTTGTTAGTGATGACTGTGCCCTGCCTTCTCTGAGTGTGATCGCCAGTGACCTACAGGGCAGGTGAGGCCTCCTGACCCTCACTCGCACGTCCTGGCTAACAGGTCAATGGAAGAGCTCTTTTCATCGTCGTCCTTGGGGCCATGTTGATGGGACTCAATCAACATGTTCACTTGGGTGAACTGTGCCCTGCCTCTGACAGTGTCTGCTCACAAAAGGCTCAGTCACTTTTTGGTGGTTTCACTCACCACCATGGGAGCGCTACCTCTTAAATTCAAAACCAGTTGAGAAGCACAACCCTATCACACGCCCCAGGAAAAGGAAACGGGTTTTCGTGCGCAGGCTAACTAACAGCAGCAGGTAGTCTCCCCAACACGGCTAATTCAGGATGTTCCCTCACGTCCGGCACACTCGCCCTACCCCAACCTATGGCACCCGAATTCTGTCAAGAGGCTGAATCCAGGTCAACGGCTAGGGTCTCTGAGTGATGTACTGTATTCATGTGATTTTCCATTGTGACTTCCCCCGATAAAAGCTGAACCAGAGTCGGATCTCAACCCAGAAGCCATTTTAGCAAAATAAAATGAAGCAGCTAAATGCAAGACAGTAACTCCATGAAGAAAGAATGTCATATACCAATCCACATTCAATCACAGATTCTTAAGTAGCTTATTTGTGAGAAAGTACGACTAACGGTCAATGGAGGGGTAGCGGTCAGGAGATGGGAGAAAAAGGTGAAGGAGAAAAAAAAAAAAAATTTAGGTGCCATGTTAGTATTAGGGTTAAAATTTGGAGATTTTGGGTTAGTGTTTATGGTTAGGATTTACAGTTAAAATTAGTGTAGGGTGAGGGTTTGGGTTATTAAAAGTTGTATTGGAAAACCACCACACTCATTTGTTTATCATTGTCTATAATTGTTTTTCTAGTACAGTGGCAGAACTGATGAGTTGTGATCAGAGACCACAGGGCTCATGAAAATAATACTTAAAATACTGCAAAAAATTGTAAATACCATATATAGTTGGGTGACAACCACCAGTCTGGGAATAAGCGGAGGATTGAATTTTGAGGGAAATTTACTCAATTATGAAAAATAAAGTGAAATGAATTATTTTACTTCTCAACAATGATTTTCAAATGCTCTTATCCAGAAAGTAGCTTATCTATAAATGAATTTATTTTAACTCAAAGTCTTCCAATACACCATAAAATAAGAAAAAGAGGATGAAGAGGAGGAGATAAGATGACAACTAGGACAACAGACAATATTGAAGTGCAATTGTGTAATTTAAGTCCTAAATCACACACCCCTTGTTTTACAGTGGCCATCTGTAAATGAACTGGTTTTTGAAGACAATCTATTACATTCTACTCTCTTTTCCTTTTTTATTGAATTTCTCAGGATGACACTGCTGAACCAAATTACCACCGTTTCAGGTACATAGTCTACTTTTTAAGTCTCAGTCTTTCGGGAGTATCATTGACTTTTGCTGATTTTAACTATATACTCAAAGGTACATATGCTAATTTAATGCAGCTTCATCTGAGAGACACGGACTAATTACAGACATTTCAATAAAATTACAGCTAAGCACTTTTTTGTATAATCAACATCAAAAAATAAAAAAGGAATCTATTCAACGATTAGTACTAACGTGAATTAAACTTCAGAAAATCACCCTATTTTCTGTGTGCTATGCCGGTGAGACAGAACTGAAGTGAGTATGTTTTGCGGGTGGGAATGGTGTTGGTTACATGGACTTTGAGTCCAGGTGAACAGAATTTAAACTCAGTGGCCCTTAGCCTAACTCCCTTCCTTTACACAGGTAACTAAAGCTTTCTCTTAGTTTCTTCATCTATATAAGACAGATGGTAACATACATGTTCCATAAAGTCATCATAATGATTAAATTAACACATATAATGCCCAGGAGTATACACACACACAAATTAGCTTTTATTAGTGATGTTGTGATAGGTTTTATCATCACCATTGGGCACAATGACTCCCATTCCAGAAATTTTTCTTCCAAATGCAATTGTAGGACTATGACTCCACTTAATTCACAGAGATTTTTAAAAATTATCAAAATATTGTGACTACCCTGGTCTTGATTCCATTCCTTTGAACTTCTTCATTTTAACCCGAAAAATTTAATTTGGTATAACAGTCCTGGAATAAAAATGATAGCGATGAATACTAGCTGTGATTTCTAGTACACTCAGAAGAGAGACCCGGGTTTTCTAGCAGAGAACATTTTAAAATGGACAGTGGTGCATTTTTTCTGTTAATAATAATTTCTCTTTACCTCTTAAATTTTGGTAAATTGACCTCTGCTATTTGCATGACCTCCTGGTTGACCCGGAACTTTGCTGACAGCCAAGAATGAAAGACCTCTGCCTCTCCCCACTGATCTCTGCAGAATGTTCTTCTAAAATCATGTGGAGTTGAACTCAGAACCCTGAAGTGAGCTTGAAAACTGAGCGCTGTCCGTTCACATAAGGGTGTTGTGTAGAAAATGTACTTAATGATTTTCTCTGCGACAGAGAGAACTTGGAGGGAAAATCACAAGCCTGCATGATTTAGCAGATTGTCCCGCTGCAGTCAAGACAGAAGGAGGTTTCCTTACAAACACCTGAGACATTTGCATGTCAGCAAGATGTGCCATGAAGGTTAGGATCTGACCCTGCAGGACCATCACATCTCACTGGCCTGCCTGCGACTGAAGGCAAAGGGTGAGTTTCCCATCACCAGCAGCGCCTGGTCCTGTTCTTCTCGAAGTAGCTGGATGATACCTCTTATTTGATGGGTGCAGCCATGCATGGTCCAAACAGTCATTTTTAAATGAAACTGGTTTCTCCATTGAATAGCTGGAACATTTCTAACCAATGCTTGACTCGTTTCTTCTCAAGAGTCTCAATGGAAACCACCAGTATTTTCCTTTTATTAAAAACACTATTTACAATGTAAATTCACTTCAAAAGTAACTTCTAAGTATTTACATTTAAGACACCTCCATTGCCTCCATTCCTTTTCTCTCAATTCTGGAGTACACTTGAACATTGCAGCCCTAGATTCATTGAATACTATTCAAAACATACTTCAGAAATTGTGTACTGAAACCTTGCTTCCTATGGCAAGTATTAAACTCTGTTCTGAAGGTTGGTGTTGCAAAGTAGTTTGTCATGAACTTTTCCTATGTAGGGCTACAAAGAGACCTATTTCAAAAATAAATGCTAGTTCAGTGGCTCAGTGGATAAGGTGTTGGCTGGCAAACCCAAAGGTCACTGGTTCAATTCCTAGCCAGGGCACATAACCAGGTTGCAAGCCAGGTCTGTAGCTGGAGGCAGGTGAAAGGCAACCATACATGGATGTCTCTCTCCCTTTCTGTCTCTCTCCCCCTCTCTCTAAAAAAGAAGGAATATTTAAAAAAACAAAAATAAAATGTTAAAAATAAATTACTGCATATGGCAAAATAGCTAGTCCCATATACAATAACTGAACACAACAGTGTCATGAAAGTTAAAAGAAATGAGCTGTGCCAATGGCGTGTGGCAGCAGGGGTGGTCTTCACACAAAAATTTACCTTGATAGATGGAAAGAGTACATGACACTGAACTGGTAGAAGCCACGTTTTGCAGGTGGGTGAACAATACAAAGGAAATGAGTCAAACTGATAGCATTCTGTGATGAAAACCACGAATATGAGCCCTGTATACATGCCGTTATGAAACCTGCATCTCTCCTCATACAGGACACTTCATTTATTTTCAATAACTTGGTGCTATTTGAAATAGTCATATTAGTGTGGCAGCATCTACATCAATACTAGATATTATTAAATTAAAGGTGTATAGAGATCATGTGGTGAATTCCTGGAAATAATAAAAGGGAAGATAAAGGATTTAATGCAAAGTTAGTAATACAGGGTTATTTACTAAACAATTGCAGCAATGAGTGTCTCAGGAAATAAGTTAAAAAATAATGTGGTCATTGCTCACGATGCCAGCACCACAAATGTACCCTACACGCTGAATGTAATATTACATATAACTCTACAATACACCGCGAAAACTGTATTTCCCCGCGGGCAACGGGGACTGAGAATCAAGTTTTCTGTATATCATCAGGCATATTAAAGACCCTACACCAAGAAGACTGCCAGGCAACAATAACGGTGTTGTGGGCTATTAATATAGCAGTTTTGAAGATAAACAGAAATGGCCCAACGTGATTTCATAACGTGGGAACCTGTAAGCCGAATAGGTCTGGCCGCTCCTGAGGTCGGAACCTAGACTGTTGACACGTTAAGGCTAAAACTGGGGGTCGTCTTGCGGGCTCTCGTTCTTGCCTTATTGCAGGAAGATGTCACAGCGCTAGCGGGTGGTTTTGAAAGCATGTGAACCCGAGCTGGGACGGTGGAGCCAAGCAAGCGCTTGGGTGGGAGGTGGAGGAACGTAGCAACTGGGGGTGGGGGAGGCCTGGCAGCCTCAGTCCTTCAGCAAAAACATGGCGGAGGGGGGAGCAGTGAGCCACCCGGGCTGTGTGGACACAGGACGCAAGTTACGGAGGCCCTTGCAGAAGGAAAGTCAAGATACCATTTTAAGGAAGGTGGGGGGCAGGCGTGCTCCCCAGGGAGTTGCAGGCTGGGTCCTTTGCCTCAAGGGTTTTTCACCTGTTTTCTAAAGGCAGGAACTTTAAGGGAGGTCTCAGAGGGGTGCCTCCACAGAGTATTCGTGGGCTCTCCAGCTCTGTCCTTTCAGGGTCACGGTCTCCCCACGGGGCAGGGGGTCAGAGTCACCGCAGCTGCTCCGCATGTCAGTTTTGCACTTCAGCAGTGGCTCCAGGTTGGAGACACAGCCCCAGCCCAGTCTCACAGCCTGATTCGCATTAATCAACTCGCAATTTGAGAGCCGGCCAGGAGCCCAGGAGCGTCGGAGCCTCGCCAGCTTTGGGAGGCCAGGACCTAGAATGCCGGCCTAGACACAGACCCCACGACTGCCGGCCAGGCCTGGCCACCGCCGTCTGCCTTGCTTCCCAGCAGCTGTCCCCGCTGCCCTTGGTCACACACGTCCGTCTGGGTTTCTGACATGACCCACGCAGGCCCAGGTTGGCCAGGCGCCCCCCGGGGTGGCACCCATGTGAACCATCGCAGGTCTCGGGTTTACTGCTTCCCGCGGAGTCCAGACCCCAGCGTCCCCACGACGCCGCACAACGGGGCTCAGAAATGGGGTTCACGGAGCAGGCGTGGTATGTTGGTTTCGCTGTTTATATGAAACCCAGACAGAAACAAAAGTAAACCTGTATCCCATTCACAAGCACAGTCTGGTCTTGTGTCGGCGGATGTTTGTCTAAACTCCCCTCTTCTGGGGACATGCCGGGGCCTTGGGTGCAGGACTGGCTGTATCACCTTGGGGCGGGAGCTGCTGTCCTACTGGGTGGGAGCTGCTGTCCTACTGGGGTGGGAGCCGCTGTCCTAGGAACAGAGAAGAAAGGCTGCTCCTGGCAACTGACCCTCGTTGCCAAAGATTCCGTTGGAAATCAGCCCAGAACTTCCTATTTATTTATATTCTATTCAACACTTCGTGCTGTATCAGGGTGACATGAATAAAATTCCTGTAAGAACTTTACCCAGGATCTGCTTTCCTCTTAAAGGACTGAAAGATTCGCTCTCTGGGTGTCTAGGAAAGGGGCGGTGTGCCAACCCAATGGCGCCTTTCACTCACACACCAACAAACCCCAACTCTCTCTGAGGGGTGTGTGTCCTGAGGGCACTGCGACTCTACTCTGGACTGACACAGCAGGGGTTCAAATGCACCCTGAAAGCATAGCAAAGGGGGGTCTTCCTGAATTTCTAGAGGACTTGGTTCCCAATCATCCTCTCCATGTCCAATTCTTAAAATTTAGAAGTGAAAGAGGAAGAAGCCTGTGTTTAATCTTAACGAAGGGCCTTGTAACCTATCATGTGAAAGAAAAAAAGAAAAACACCATTATATTCACTATAGCTTCATTTTCTATTTCTCCCTCAAAATAGCTCTCATTATAGTAGTTTCTACTTTAACTAGAAAGCTTTAAAAACAATGGAGTCATTTTAGGGAGAACTCCAGGCTATATCTAACCTCAGGCTAGGTGCTAACATCTTATTTATTTAAACAAATGATCTTTAACTCAGAGAAACCACATAGTCTGCATTAAAAACGCCAAGTCAACCTTGAACATCACAGTGATAATGACAAAACACTTGGCTGCACAACAGCCGGGCCAAAAGGAATCATGAAATTAAAAATAGCATCCTCATTTTCTTTCATTTGCTTACAAATTACCTTTGAAATATCAGTGGATATAGAATGTGCACCTAACGTTTCAAGGCTATGCTTTGGTGAAGCAGGAGAAGATGCCAATGGGAGCCACCACGAGGGAGGCTGGGCCTGACTGACATGGTGGACAAAGCCTCCTGTACTTGGACTTTGACACATGAGTCACCATTCTGTCCTCCTCACTGTGTCTTTGAGACCTTCGGTGAATGGAAGCTTCATTTCCTTCTCTGAAAAAAATGTAATAGTGGTATATTCTTCTCACGGTCATTGCAAAGATTTAGTCCACACACAGATGAGCACACATCTGGGCAGTGAGTACGAAGAATTTATAACAGGATACAGGAACACCCCTAGAGAGCCTGCCCTGGGGTAGAACGGGGAAGCACTTAAAATTAAGGCTTACTATCCAAAAGGTAGGAGTTCCTCCTTTCTTTCTGCTGCATAGTATTCGATTATGTAAATATACCCCAGTTCCTTGATCCACACTCATCCACTGAAGGGCACTTAGGCTGTTTCTAGTATTTGGCTATTGTAAATAGCACTGCTATGAACATAAGGGTGCATAGGTTCTTCTGAATTGGTGCTTTAAGGTTCTTTGGGTCTGGTCCTAGCAGTGGAATGGCATGGATGGAACTGGAGAGTGTCATGCTTAGTGCAGTAAGCCAGGCGGCAAAAGACAAATACCGTATGATCGCACCTAGTACAGGAGGCTGCACATGAAACAAACAGAGGAGCAGAATGGAACCAGAGACATGGAACAAAAAATTAACCTTGTCCAGCCCTCCCTAAAGAAGTGGGGCCTGTGCTTCACCTCCTGGTCTCTGAAACTGAACTCAGACCGAGAAGACGTTAAGAACCCATCACGGAGCTCACGGTGGTCAGCACAGGGCCAGGCGCTGCGTCAGGGCACACACGCACCTCATCTGGGACCACAGCGTCAGGCCCAGCTGTCAGGGCCTTCCCTTCTCACAGGAGGCAGCTCCAAAGATGTGGCAACTTCCAGGAAATGCCTGGCGGGGTGGGTTCTGCACCCCCAGCAGTGGCCACGGACATCGGCAGTGGAGCAGAAGGGAGGTCCCATGGCATGTCATACAGGCATATGGGTCATGACATGGGCTGCCTTTTAAACGTCACGACAATAAGCCTGAAACATTTGATGAAACCAGCAGATCCTTGGAAAACCAGGACACAAACGTAAGACGTGGCTGACCAATGTCTTTAAATAAACTAAATCCTAATCAGTAACCTTTTCATGAAGAAACCTCCAGCCTCCAAGGTTTTTGAGAATTCTCATCAATGTGGGAGGAAGATAATACCAATCCTGGGTAAGAATTGCAGAGGGTAGTAAACGGAGGGAGTGTTTTCAGAGACATTTTATAAGACAGCTAATAGCTGTCGTGAACATGGATAGTGGGGTTGACTGGAATACTAAGAAAAATATTAGCAAATGGAATCCCGTAACACAGGAAGACCGGAAAAAAATGTTTCAAGTAATGGGAGTCATTCAAAAACTACAAAGATAATTTAATATAGTTTAAAACAAGTGAATATAGCCCTGGCTAGTGGCACAGTAGATAAGGTACCAGCCTGCGAACCTAAAGGTCACTGGTTCAATTCCCAGCCAGGGCACATAACCAGATCACAAGCCAGGTCTCCAGCCAGGTCTGAAGCCGGAGGCAGGTGAAAGGCAACCATACATGGATGTCTCTCTCCCTCACTGCCTCCCTCCCTTCCCCCTCTCTAAAAATAAAATCTTAAAAAAAATGAATATAATTCATCATAGTAACAGAATGAAGGATAAAACACTCACTTCAATGATATAAAAAATTTCCTAAAAAAAAGATTTTTTTCTTGAGTCAATTCTCAGCACATCTTGAGTAGAAGGGAAGACTCTCAATTGAATAAAGTGCCATAAGAACGGCAGATAACATCCTATCTGACAACGAAGTCTGGAGCGTTGTCCTCATGACTGAGTGCGAACTGTGGGTCCCCCATCGCCACTCCTGTCAGCACTGTCTGGGTGCCACAGAACTGGGGCGAACTCCGTGTAATTCCGGGAATCAAAGTCAACCCAGAAATGATCAATTCCATTTCTTTTTCCTGGCAAGGCAGGTGGCTTTTAATGCAGAACACAATTCATAATACTACTTTAAAATCATAACATATCTAGAAATAAACCCATTAAAGCCTGTGCAAAACTCAGAGACTGTAAGTTGAAAAGACACTCCAGAACCCCTAAGTCAACGGAGAGCGCGCTAGAGCGTTCATCGGTGCGGAAACCTAGTATTTGCTCCTTCTTCCCAATTTACCTACAGCGTCAGTGCCACGGCATTCAAATTACAACAAGGACTTCCAGTAAATCATCATTCTTACTCTAAAATTCACATAGAAATACTATCAAGATCCAAGAATAGCCATAACTACCCTTAAGGCAAAAGCAAGAGATCCTATTCCACCAGATACACACGATAAAAAGGCTTGTCTGAAAGATCCAGAATTTAAGAGTATTTGCTACTGACAGACGAACCAGCATGACACCCCCTCACACAGCTCCCGTGATTCTGCCACGGCATCCGCTCAGGTCAGTTCAGGAAGCACCATTTTCTCAGTTGACAGTGCTGGGTCCACAGGATAATTATTCAGCACATGAACATGTCACTTGACGTGAATCATACACACCTGAAAGGAACAGCTACCATTTCTAAGATTCTGGAAGAAAACCTAGGAAAATAAGCATCATGAAGAAAGAGAAACTTGCTGAAGAAAACTGAAAAAGCCCTTTTCATGAAAGAACTACTTAATAAGTTGACTTTAAAAATAGAAACCCTTCATTTTGTTTTTTTTAAAGTAAACAGTCAGGCCTCTGAATGGATCATTCATTTAAGACTTTCATCAAAACATAGAACTATTTCAAATGAAAGAGCAGCACTAGAAAGAAGCAGTTGCAATGAACACTTTACAAAAGGGAGTATGAAAACACCTGTTGACCTGTGAAAAGCTGTGAACCACCACTGTCCATCCGACAAGTGGAAACTGCAAGTACGTACTGACCAGCATCTCCCCAACCCCCCACCCCTAACCCCTGGGACCACCATTCCCCAGTTTCTACAAGTTTAGCTTTTTAAAAGATTCCTCATATAAGAGATATCAAACAGCATGTATCTTCCCACCTTATTGTCCTTGGCATAGGCTTCAAGTTTCATGTAAAGGTTGGGCCAAAATTCCTTGTTAAAAATGGTAAATTCCAAAGCATTCTGTAAGCAGAATTGATGTCATAATGAACCAGCTTGACCTGTTCTGCACCCCGGCTCTTAATGTCCCTTTCGTCCAATGTCATGTGACCAGTCTCCTGTCACTATACGATTCCAGGTCAATTGAGGCCCAGATACGGGCAGAGGGCTACTGGGAGTTTATACGACATACACATGGTGGTACTTTCTTAAAAGTTAAAGAAGTTTGAAAGGTATCTATCCCTAAATATGGATTGTTTACATGTTTTAGGCCAGGGCATTTTAAAGCAATCCAAATAAGAAAATAAGTTGTTCTTTTTTTTCTCTTAACCACTCCACTTACTAGTGAACTAACTACATGTGGGTAATTTATCCCTGATTCCCCATGTATGAAATGTTCACAATAACATATACCTCTTAGACACGGTTTTAGTATCAAATAAACAGCTATTTTAAATGACCAGAATAACTCCTGGCAGGAATAAGTAGCCTGGCCTCTTGCCTTGAGTTGGGACCATCCCTCTCCAATGACTTTAGGACCCGCCAAGGCCCAGCCTCCCGGCAGCCACAGGTGAGCTGAGCTCCCTCTGCCCACGCCTGCCCCCTGCGCCCTGCCTGGTGAACCCCTGGAGCATCCCCACCCCCGAAGGACCTTCCCCCCTTCTCAGATCTGGCACATTATTTACTCAGTGAATCCCATGAACTATCCGCTATGCCATGCAGCCTGCTAGGTCCTGAGGGCATAATGGCCCCAGGTGTCCCACACAATTATGCAAGGTTAGAAAACATACCGATGTTTTGCACTCATTGACTCAAAAAGGAGAGTCAATTATTTGCATTTGCTTAGCTTTCAAGCACAAAAAGGAAACTTGACTGTCTTCTAAACATTAGGTATTGATTCTTAAATTTGTCGTATCTTAAACTTGGCAATGGTGGGCTGGGGAAGTGTATCAGAATTTTAAGGGTTTTTTCCTGAAGGGTCAAAAGCCACAGAACAATCAACTTCTAACCTCAGGTCGCCTATTAATGTTTCCATGTTAATTAGAAAGTCACTTTGCTTTCTTAAGGATCTTTTTCCTGATCTCAGAGCGAGGCTGTGAAATTATCTTTGAGATTAATTTTAGTACGGAATTTCTACAAAATTAGCCATTGAGGTTTCAGGTGGCCCTAACCCAAGGGCATCCTGAGTGACAGGTGTCAGCAGAAAAGCCATCAGTCTGAAGTCACAGAGTGAGCAGAGGCCAGATTTTAAGAAATAATCACAACTACAAGCTAAGTTTCTAGATTCTTCGGTATTTAGATGTAATGGTTCAGACTCCCTAATATTGTCTTTTTATTTCTGAAGTAATGGCAGACATTAAAATGGGAGACAAAAATAATTGGGGAATTAAAAGAAGGAATAAACCTAGATTTATTAAACCTCACATAAATTTATATGCTAGAAATTAATAGCATTTTAAATGAGGAAATAACATACGAACCCCTGTAACATAAGAAAATGTCAGTTTCAATGCTTTTCCTCCTGATTTATATGTGTTACACAAATATCATACAATAAAAAAGTAATTGCAAAATGTCAACTCCCCACTTCCCTGAATTATGGTTTTTCATTTTTTAACATGTCATAGAACATAATGGATTGATTGGTCTGACTCGAATAGAAAGAGGAAAAAAAATGGCAACCCAGCTCATTAGATTCTCGCCCCTCTTTTTATCGAGGGTATTAATTTGTTGATGATACACTTTTCTCCTTTAGGCCCCTGTGCTCAGGAGAAACTCAATTTCACGTCATTTTCCACAAGCCGTTAGGTCTTAGCATCAGATTCGTGGTTGGTTCTTATCAACCAGAGCGCACGGGTCCTGGACACGAAGCTGGGAATCGGGTAAGGGCACTCTCAGCGTGTATGTTTCGGTGTGAAATGAGCTGGGAGAAAACGCAGGCGCCTGCTAATCCTGACTCGGAGGCCAACGACGCACCTGCTGCAAGGCCTGGGAACTGCTTTGTGCGAGAGGACTTCCCTCTTCATGAACGAATGACCATGTGGGACGATGGAACCCATGTCCCCTTGTTGCAGACACGCGGAGTGTCTATTAGGAGAGTGGAAACAGGAGAAAGTCAAGCAAGCAGAGGCTGAAGGCGGAGGAAGGACCCGGGGTGCAGCGGCAGAGAGGGAAGTGGCTGCTGCAGGACCAAGGTGGGGGTGCCAGGTGACACCCATGGGAGAAGCAGCCACGAGGGGACACCAACGTCCAGAGGTGCTGGGGGTAGGGAGAGGAAGGGGCAGCAATCTCTGCAACGTTGAGAAAACATGGAAATGCTTTTGTCCGCTGAGCTGGAACGTTCAGGAAGCGAAGGATTCTGGGGAACCCAGTCCTCGCCCC
The DNA here is from genome assembly GCA_004026585.1 of Noctilio leporinus. Taxonomy (NCBI): domain Eukaryota; kingdom Metazoa; phylum Chordata; class Mammalia; order Chiroptera; family Noctilionidae; genus Noctilio; species Noctilio leporinus. Next base: position 67,112 of record PVIW01003780.1, read on the forward strand.
GCTTCTCACATGGGTGACACATCCCCGCAGGGGCCGGGCGTCTTTGCAAGGACTGTGCCCAACTTCTCCCGGGTGACTCAGTCTTTAGAGCGGGAGGTCTCAGAGCAGAGATGGCAAAGGTGTCCCCAAGAAGATCCCGCTCTTCTCGGATCATGTGACAAATGACCATGCCGCGTGGGTGCGAGTTGAGCGCAAAGGGACAGGAGCGGCCTCACGCATGAGTGATGGAGAAGCGAACATGTGTGCAACATGGGTGACACTGACGGTGTCGCCACAGCGCTTCCACCATCCCCTCCGTGTGGTCAGCAAGGGCGAGGCACCAACGGGCCCATGAGGGCGACTTAGCGGGACTGATCACCTGGAGCTACTCTGCGCGCACAGGTGTTGTGAAGTTTTCGGCTAAGGACGTGCTCGCGGGCCGCACCCTTAATTCATTTTCCGCTCCTCTTATTGACTTAACTAATGCGATTAAAGCAGCAGAGGTTTGTACATTGCCGGCAGTCAGGATATGACATCCCCCATTTTTTTTTGGAGTTGCATGTAATTATATTACACCAAAGCTTTTCAAACTAACTCGATCGATCCTCAATAGAATATTGAATTACGTAATTGATGTTAGGACATTTTTTTTTATTGTTTAATCTTATTCACTTTGAACTGAAGGGCCCCAAATATTTTTGTATTTGAGTGAGCCCATTCATCTTGGTTATACATTACGCACGACGTAACTTTGGTCCAAAGCTTATTCCTTATTTGTATTTATTCTTCCTACATTATAGAACTTTTGCTCGTAGGTGGTTGTGATCTTTCAGGACGGCTACCATCTTCCCCAAGCGGACGGATGCTTTCACTGTTCCACGTTGTAATTCGAGGCAAACCGTCCATAACAATCGATCTTTCATAAAAATTTAATACCGAGGAACACTTAATAGCAATCCAAAAATAATTTTTTTACCGTTAAGAGGGACTTTGGCAAATTAGGCAGGGATGCTAGCCGCGCAGGCTGCTAAGTGCATCGCACGGCTTCGTAAAATATTGATGTCGCAGGAGAGGTCTGCGGGTTTGACGGGTCTTACCGGAACACCCTGATCTGAAAACCGCGATTATATTTATGGTGAAAGGGTTGGCGCATTGATCGCAAGATCTGCATTGATAAGGGGGGGGTGGGGGTGGGGGGTCAAAACTGCCGTGGGGCCTATTAAACCGTAACACCGAAGTCTTTGGTGAGGACGATTACCGGTCAAAGCCGGGGGAGCCTGTGGCAAACATGCGTGTGTGAGGCCTGGGGGAGTCCAAGCTCTCCTAGGAACATGCATGGTGGGGAAGGGAGAAGCAAGGAAGAGAGCCTGTAACTTGAACACAGACACGGAAGTCAGCAGCCATGTCTGGCGCCGGGAGGTTCAGAGCAACTCATTTCCGTCGGGTCCCTAAGCGCCCGAACATCAATACGTCTGGGCGGGTGTCGGGTACCCCTTCCTGGAGGGACACTTGGCCTCCCCCGGGCAAGGCCGCCGCTTCGGGGTGAAAAGCAGACACTGAGCCGTGAAGGCTTCTGTCTGGCGCTTACTGACGGAGCTGTGTTGACTCCCAGAGTTCCCACCACAGCAAACCCTCCCGGTGTGTCTTAGAGCGTCAGGGCTGTCACCTCCTTTACAGAAGAAAGGAAACATCCCCAAGTTCAAGATTCGTAACTGGGAGCCCCGTTGTGGTGGCAAAAAGCTCCTGTTTTAGCTGCAAGGAGGAGACGGGCCACCGTCCCGGAGCCCCTTCTGAGAGCAGTTAGGATAGAAAACTGCAAGGTGCAGCCTTCTCTCTAATCACCTTTGGAACCCTCTCTCTTCCCCCAGAGCTGTCCTTTCAGGGGCCCCCGAGTCCGCCCTTTGAGGTGCAACCACGAAGGACAAGTGTCCCCTTGGGAGGGTGGAGTCCAGTGCCCATTTCTGTCCGTGATGCTGTCCTGATGTGGGGGGTCTCTGTTGGACGTGGGGGTCCCCTTCATAGGCACCTACTCCGCCTGGTTCTGTCCTCTTGCTCCTCTGTCTCCTGTGTGACTGTTAAAGCAGCCAGAGGAAATGCAGGGTAGAGGGGGGTTTGTCGCCCACCCCCCAGTGCCCCGGGTCTCACTGTCGGGGGTACACGCCCAGGCAGAGGGCGGCTCTATTGTATTGAGTAAAGTCGGGTGGATCCTGCACGGAGCAGTGGCTGAACTGGGACACAGGCCGGTGAGGCCAGGACGTGGAAACACGGGGGGCTTGGTTCGTCTCTACACGTGAGCCTGTGGGCCGGGGAGCCCGACCGACGCGTGTTGTCAGCTCGCTGGGGTGCACGTGCCCGTCCTCAGCCCCACGCCGGCACAGTGAAGTGGGGCTTGTCGCCTGGGGGGGTAGGATGTGTCCACCTGTAACTTCCAGAGCATCGCTGATCATCAGCTCTTGTTTGGTGCACGCGTCAATACACGTATGTAAGACCCAGCGCCCTGCACACCCCGATTCACCACTTGTTCGTCCTCCTAGTGAGGAGACTCATGCAAACAGTGGAACCAAATCCCAGGAAACCAGGGAAGCGTGAGTCGGGAGCTGGGAAAGGCCGGCTCATTTATCCTCCTTAGAGGCTGCAACTCCAGCCGCCAGCTCAGGAACGCTGGCCCAGGCAGGCGAGCTCTGCGGGAACCAGGGCCACCGTTACGCAGCCACCCAGGGGTCAGACAGACCAGCAGCACCTCTTTTCCAGCAGGTTCCCTGAGCCCTAATTCCCTCAGAGCCACGTGCCGCGGCCAGATGGCACCTCTGCGTCCAGTGGGCTGCTTTCTGGGGGCGGGATCTCCCTCCGGGAACATAACTCTTTTGTAACGGCCGGTACATAAACCTGCCGTTGGCTCCGGATGGAGATGCTATCGCTATCTTCCAGGACCGATCACTATGGAAACATCCTTGACATTTGGGAACAAAGATGTTAGAGACAAAGGATGCCGGTACCTCTGCTTTATTGCAAAATAAGCAGAAACCTGAGAGGCCCGTGGGGAATGGTCTTTCGATAATAAACCCACTTGTTTCTACGGTGTCTCGGCTGGCAGAGTTTCCTCTGGGTAAGTCACTGCACCAGCCACGCTGACGAATGGGACCGAACGGGGGCGGGGCCAGCGCCATTCCGTTGGTCACCAGCAGTTTCCCGTGAAGGCTGCACCAGCTGGGGTGCTGTGCCCCGCGCACCCCCCGAGGCACTCCAGTGTCCTGGGCCCATGTCGCTGAACAAAACCTGGCCCAATAATGAGGCAGATGTGAGGCACGTTAGAAGGGAAGACCACCCAATTCCACGCACGCGTCAGTGTGGGGCTCGGAGGCCCCGTGTGCAAGGAAGTTCAAAGTCGGAGAGGAAACGTGGGTACACATGCCGTCCTGCGCTGCGGACGAGGTTAGGGGCCTTGGGTCACTGCAGGGTGGTGAGAGGAGCAAATACTGAGGAGAGAAATGTGTTCAGCCCCACCGACAGGTCTGGTCCACTCTTACGGAAGTCACGGCCCCTAATTCAAGTTCCCCCAGGCAGTTAGGGAGGAGGAGAAATTTCTCTTGAAGGTGAAGTGACAGTTACCCTCAGCTGAAAACAAGCCACCCCAGGTGCCCCGAACTCCCGTGGGGGCATATTAGGGTTGATGGGCGCTGGCACGTCCGGGGGGCCAGCAATGCGCACAAATATTTTACCACCGTGCTATCATCGTCCCCCTGTTCCTTCCCCTGTGAAACGCCCATTATTTTCATCCTAAAACAAAAGGTAATGGCGGAAATCTTATTTAAGTAAAATAACCCTTTCTTCTACTAATGAAAGTATAATTCTGAGTGACTTCATAGTTTAAAAGCCAGTGGTGTTTATAGGGTGAATGGCCCCTAGAGACCATGGCGAGAGAGACTATCATGGCCATGAACGTCGGATATTACAGAAGAGAACAGGGTCTATTTATAGCCAACCTTCGCCAGGGACAGCAGTATGTACATGGGTTTCTATTTGTTTGCTCTAAATCATCGCTCTGTTCTCAGTTTTTAAATGATCCGATGTCTGGCATGATACCTTGAAACTCAGAGAATTGAACCCTATCCAATACCTTTTTTCCAGGTTATTTATTCACAAGCTACCCTCCTGGAAATGTTCCAACCTCGCGTAGCCGGGAAAGAAATGCTCTACCATAGGATTTCCACGTGAACGTTTTTAAATGGTGGCTTTTAGAGGTGGTGGCAACGTGAAACTCCAACGAACATTTAAGGAATGAAATAAAAACCTCCGCAGGCCCACCCAGGATTTTCACCGAACAGAATGAGGCCGATGTGCCATGCGGGTGTCCCCCTGCGTTCCGATGCCCCTACCGGGGGACCTGGCTCCGCGCACGCCGGGCGGTCAGGCTAAAATCCTGTGCCCTCCCGCCAGAAACTCCCTTTAGAAAAGTGTCTCTAAACGCGCGTCTTCTCAAATGTCACGTTGGTAGTCACCCCTTGACAAGATTGATCTTTCGTTCTCGTTTTCTTGTTCTTTTATCTGATGCCAAAAAAGAAAAAAAAAAAGAATCTTGCTCACCGTTCATGTTCACACCGTGGGTTGTAACCTTGACCCACCCTGTGAACCGAATGGTACGATCTGGGCAAAGGAGTTACCAACACGCGCCCGTCGCGGGTCCATTCCAGGAATGGCAGCAACACGTGTGCTTTGCAGACCACGGGCTCTGCTCCGCAGGTAAGTGGTGTGAGAGGCGGCTGTTGTGTACAACGGCGTAACCCTGCGCGTCTCCCGGGGGCGATGGGGTAGATCGGGAGTCGCGTGCGGGTTCTGCACGTGCCCGCGGGGGAGGGAAGTCGGGTGTCACGGGAGTGGCGGAGGGAAACCTGGCCTAAGCCATGGAGGTGCTGTCCCTTCCCTAGCCAGACGCTTCCACTCTAGGCCGAGTGTGTCTAACTTTATGCATTTTCAACATCTTGACACCTTACCACCGCCTCTTCGGCTCAGGGGAAAAATGAAAAATAATACGAAGCCCTGCATTTAACTAATTCAAATGAGTGCTCACCATATTCTAGGCGTTTTTCCAGGCCCTGCAACCAAATTAGGAACAAAACAAATACCTGCACACGGGGGTTCGAACTCCAGGGCACTGTAAGTTTAATGGACCAAACGCCCTTCCTCGCCCTTAAAACACACCCGCATTTCATGGCCGAGCTGTGTCTGCACGTTTGCTTCCCCCTCAGAACCCCTGCGTCGGGGTCCCCACCCCCCAGGCGAAGGTGTGGGGAGTAGCACCTCCAGGAGTGCCTGGCTCACCGCGGTGGACCCCCCACGTGGCATTAGCACCTTTATAAAGGCCGGCGACCACCTGCGGCCTGTCCCGGTGCAGGTGCGGGGAGGAGTCGGCCTCTGTGAGGGGCCCACACGTGATCACGTGGACCCCCGGCCTGCAGAACCACATTCTCTTACAGCCCCTCCAGGGGACCAAGACAGGCCATGTGCACACGTCGACCGCACACACGCACACAGTGAGCAGAACACACCGGCTGCAGCTCCAGAAACAGAGAGAGGTGACAGGTGCGAGTTCCTCTAGGTCTGGAGCTGTTTGGTGTGAGGTCAGAGCACCTCACACCTGGACCCACTGATTCGGAGTCACGTTCCTGACAGCTAGGACGTGCACAGCCGTGCAGCTGTGTGACTACAGGTCCCAGTAGGGGGACAGCTAGGACATGCACAGCCGTGCGGCTGGCTGTGTGACTGCAGGTCCCAGTGGGGGGGCCCAGCCATGAGTCTGATTGTGTGACTGTGGGTCCCCGCACCATGTCAAAGACGTGTGCCTGACCGGGGGACAGCAGGGCAGACTTCCCAAGCGGTCAACTGGGACCTGGGAAGAACTGCGACCGGGTGGAAGCTCAGATGAACATTCTGTGGTTTACTTTGCGGGTTATAAACATAGTCGCAAGGGCCAGAGCAAGGCTTTATTCAGCTTTCTCTACTCGAACAATGCACACGGAAAACAAAATAAGTTTCCTGTCATGATAAATCATTCAACGTTTCATCCTCTCTGATTAAAGACGGGAAACTCTGGAAAACATCACTGTGTTTTCAAAATTTACAAAACTTCTCAGTAAAGTTTTTTCTTTGTAAAAGTGTATCAATTACACGTTGACGTTCTTCAGGCTTAAAACCGCGTGTCTGCCTCCCAGGGAGAGGCAGGCTGGCTCTGTCACCCGGGACGCTCCTCAGGTTTCGTAAATAACGAGCAGATAAGCTTTTCAGATTAAAGGGAGATCTTATCACCCAGTTCTCTGAAGGTGACAGAGTTGGACACCTTCATAAACGCTAATTTACACACACAGAGCATGTTTGTTTCATGAGCTGCCATAGCGAAGTGGTGGCTTCAAACAAAACTATTATCTATTCGTTCCGGAGTCTGGAAGCCCCAACCCAGCGTTGGGGGGCCGTGCCCCTCGGGAAAGCTGCTCCAGGACTGTGGGGAGCCCCTGGAGACTTCCGGCGCCCCTCTGCTCCCCGTTGGCAGAAGGGGCCCCTCCGTCCCTGCCTGTCTTGACGCGGCTCAGCGTCTGTTCTCTTCCTCTTACAGAACCGCAGTCGCATGGACCAGGGACACGTCCCACTCCACCGCGACCTCGCAACGAGTGAACCAGCCCCATCTACGCTGACCGATTTCCAAGCCAGTTACCATCTGAGGTACTGGGGGCTAGACCTCGGCGTACGTTTCTTCAAGGCACAGTTTCATCCCGAACACACGCACAGGCACATCCACACACATACAGGCTCGCACAGGACAGACCCCCCACACACACACACACGGTCATGGCAGGGTTGATTCACACTAGGATTCCAAGGGTCATTGGGCATCAAAGAGCAGTCATTACATCACACCATCGTTTGAGCTGGTGATGGAGGACCCATGACCTCTAACTTGACTCATTCACCCTACAGTCACGGAGACTCCCTTTAACTTTAAAAAAAAGCTTATCCGCTAGAAATCTTCATCAAATAGCTTATTATTTACGAAACTTTAGGAACATCCCAAATGGTCAGGAGGGGAAAAGACAGCCCCTCCCCTTAGCGTGATAACATTGCTTTGGAGTTAATAACATCCCAATAACAAAAACACCAAACCCCAGTTTTGCCCAAGAGTTGGAAGAGAAGAAACATTTTCATTCATTCAGGTGATCCTATATAGTACTACAGTTTTGTAAGGGCTTATCAAAATGTGCACTTAATTGTGGATCTTTAGTGATAGTTACTCCTCAGCAAAGGAGGAGAAACAGTATGAAGGACGGACGGACGGAGAACGTTAGTGACCGAAGCTCCTTCCCCAGAATTTGGAAACTACTCAAATGAAACCAGCTGGGAAACGGAAACACCGAAGTCTCCTTCGTTCCCCGTGTTTTTAGTTTATGGTTTTACTATTAGTAACACCTGAGAATTGGGGTTCAGCAGGACAGGACGCAAACCAGAAATACGGGCAACGCTTCTCCTCGTTATTCAGGTCGAGAAACACCCGTCTTCCAACAGGACAGCGTCGCAAATAGCGAGAGACCTCCGTTTATTTGCACCACCACGCAGTCTTTGTTTTATGCATTTTTAGCACCTGCAGGGAACCACCCTTGCTTTATCATTCCTGTCATTTATTGTCCTCCCCAGGTGGAGAGGTGAACACTAACCACAAGTATCAGGAAAGAAAGACACGGATCTCGGGGGACACAGGTGATTCTGAAGCGGCCTTTGCAGCACCCAGTTGCAGCTTTCCACGGCTCTGGGTCGGAACTCCGAAAGCCCAGCTGTGTCCGGGCGACGGGGCCCCGGGGATGGAAGGGGGACCCCGCACGCCAGCCCAGCATGTTCATTACGTGTTAGTGGCGGCCGGTCGCCCCAGCCTTGATTGAGCTCCTTCACTGCAGCAGAAAATCATGTTTCAGATCGAAAGAGAGAGAGAGAGAGAAAGAGAGAGAAAGAGAGAGAGAAAGAGAGAGAGAGAAAGAGAGAGAAAGAGAAAGAGAGAGAAAGAGAGAGAGAAAGAGAGAGAGAAAGAGAGAGAGAAAGAGAGAATAACCCTTTCGTTACCCTGCTGCTGTCTCCGTTTTTCGTGACCCAGAGAAAGCAACAGGCCGGCGTCCCCACTCGGGAATGAGGAGGGTGGCCGTCCCACGGCTCCGTCTACCGGGTCCCGAGGCTGGAAGCCAGCTGTGAAGGGGGGTGTTTCCGTAGGTGGGAGCCTGTACCTCTCAGTCTTCCTCACCCTATAAAGAAGCCTCGGTACGACAATGCGCCCTCTTCTACCATCCTCCCTCTGGTATCAGCTTTTTAATGCCGTCCTTCCGTCCAGCCTTGGCCAAGGTGGCTCCGTTTTACCTGCCTCCCCAAAATGACTCCGACGTGGGCCTCTAGTGCCCAGGAGTTCACTCCCAAGTGGCACTTTCATTTGCTCCCGAAAGCTGAAATAGGAAACGGGTACGTCCCTGTGACAGTACCTGCTATGCCCCAGAAAGCTCCCCACGCCCTTGGACCTGGGCGGCCGGCTCTTCCTGGATTCACCTGCAGGGCAGGGAAGCTCCCATCTCCCCGGTGTGTCCACAGTCCTTCTGGTCACCCACACGCTCCTCTCAGAACATAAATCAGTGTCCAAAAGACCAGAGAGAAGGCAGCGCTGCACACAGCTGGTGGGAACGCAGGCTGGTCAGCCGCAGCGGAGACTTCATGGCGCTTCCTCCAAACATGAAACATGGCACCGCCTCATGGTACAGCAACGCCACTGTTTAAAATGATACGTGCACCCTACGTCCACCGCAGCATTATTCGCATTAGCCCAGCTACACGCGGAGGACAGACTATCACTCCACAGTAAAGTAGATTTGAAGCCTTCCATTTGCAACAACGTCAGCGCACCAGGACGGTACCGTACTGAGTTAAGTCAGAGAAAGAAATAGCATAAGACTTCACTGCCATGTGGCATCTGAGGCCGCAGTGACTAGACAAGACGGAGGCAGACCCTGGATGCAGAGCGCGAGCTGATGGGGGACAAGGGCACGTGGGCTGACAACGGGGGGAGACAGACTCGTGAGCAGGGTTTGGCCTGACCCGCACATCGTGGTCAAGTCTCAGGCGCACCCCATCCCTCCGTCGTTTTCCAAGGCGACCTTGCTCTGGTCTGAATGTTTGCGTCCCTCCAAAATTCACACGTGGGAGTGCTGACCCCCAACGGTGAGGACGGAGGTAGGGGCGGCCTTTGGGAGGCCCACAGGCTGTGAGATGCGGCGGTCGGAACGAGGGGACCCCAGGGCCGCCAGCCCCGATGGCGCGGCCGCGAGAAGCCTGTGAGCAGGAGCCCCCCACCCCCACCCCACCCCTGTGCTGGCCGAGACCCTGGGGCGGGGCTTTCCTTCTCTCAGTATTAACCAAACCTGCCGGCATCGTTGAAAAGCATATTTCAGTTGCTTCAATATTCCATCGCTGACGTGCATGAAGGGGCAGGTTGCGGCCCTCAGTCTCCCTGGCCTCCTCGTCCTGGCTCTGCCATGGAACCGCCCCACAGCACTGAAAACACTGAAAACTGCAGTTCCTGGGCATTGAGGCCCCCGGAACAGCTGCAGGAACCCACCCTGGACGCTGCAGTGAGGCCAGGCCCTGGGGCCGCCCCGGGGCAGCGGCCCCTCTGCTCACAGGCATCCGTGTGCCCCGGCCCCAGCCCAGCCCCCGGGGCTGTTCCCTCTGCGGGCCACCGGCTCTCCATCCCGGTGCCCTGGCCGCCACAGGGGCGCACGGCGGTTTAATGAGCCTTTAATGACGTTCAGAGAATGATGTATGAGGCTGGACAGGTGATAGAATAAATAACAGCTCCAAGTTTTGAGAAGTTAGCAGGATCGCTGGCTACCTTCCACCTAAGGAGCTGCGGCAATCTGTCAGAATGTGTCACAGTATGAAAAAAAGCTGTGTTTTATTTTATGTTCTGATACGGCCCATTCCCACCCCCACCCCCACATACTCCTTGTGTTGGTTCCTGTTGCTGCTGAACAGGTTAGCAGACCCCTGGCTCCTTGGCACCGCTCGGGGCCATGAGGCCGGAGCCCCTGGGGTCAGTGGTCTGTCCCGGACGTGGACTCCCAGGCAACGGGAGTCCAGGGTCAGCTGGTGCACCTCTCGTGGGGACCAAGGTCTCCTCCGAGCTCACTCGGGGGGCGGCCCAGGGCGGTGGTGGCAGAACTAGGGTCCCGCGTGCTCTGCAGCTGCCTGTCAGAGCTCCGTCTCAGGTTTGGAGGTCGCCCACAGGTGCTTCCGTCCTGGGCCCCCCAGGCCACCCACACCAGCATTTGCTCTGTCGCAGGCGAGAGGGACACATGTGAGCGCATGGGGGTGACTCGCCATCTCATCCGGCCATCTGGTCAGCGGTCTGTACCATGTCCCTCCGTCCCGGGAGTGGCTGTCGGTCTCCACCTGCCGAACCCAGGGAACTGGAGCCCAGAGGACTGGACTCAGGGGCTGGGTCACCTGGAAGGGGTGGGAGCCTGCAGCGCCCCAGCCCTGGGCCAGCACCCGCGGGGCCCCCAGACCAACACGCCCTCCCAGGGCTCTGTGCTGTCTCAGAAGCCCACATCTAACTTGAAGGGCCAGACCCCACGGGGGGTCACACGTCTGACACCTACTCGCCCAACTTTTCTCCCCGTTCTCATTTCACAACTGCCGGGCGCAGCTGGTTCCTTGTGCCTCCGCGGCTGTTCCCAGCTGGGGTCCAGCCCCAGGCCCGCAGGTGGGGCGTGGGCGAGTGGGCGCTTGGGCACGCAGCGTTCTCAGCACAGGTAAGAGAAGGGGGGCCAGGTGGGTCCCAGCCCGACAGGCGCCTGCCTGCTCTGTTTGAGGGGCAGGAAACCTCTCCCGGTAGTTCCCCGGGAAGCTAACCAGCAGCTCGTGCCGGCCTCAGGGGTCGGCCTTGCGCCCCCCGTCCCGTCACCGCCTGCCTGGCCTCCCACGCGCCACCTTCCGGAGCCCAGCCTCACGCTGCTTCGTGCACCCACCGTTCGCAGCCACGGACTCGACCGTCCTCACCCCGATCCAGCCTCTTGCTACGGGCGAGGCATCGTGGTGACGCTCAGAGGGCCACTTATTTTATCCTCCAACCAGCTCACAGCCCCTGAACCTCAACGGTTCCCTTCACACCCCCAACCCTAACCCCCTGAATTCTGTGCTCGTCAAAGAACATGTTCCAAGACGGAACGTTTTACGCCCGCAAAGCCGCCAACCAAGCCCTAGGTAGGTGGCATATGGCCGCAGAGAGGAACCCGGGGCCCCTGCCCCAGGGTGACAGCTGTCACTTGCAATCAGTTTCCATTCCGAGCACGCAGCCGCGAATACTCCCATTTACAGAACTGTGAACCGTGGAACTTCTGCATCTGGAAGCTGCTTTTTTTTCCCCCTTAATTTTAGGTTCTGTGCTTTCATGTGAAATAGAAATCTGTTCTGTTTTAATCACTGAATGGCGTTTGGTTGTGTAGCTGCAGTCCCTTCTCATGGAGTTGCTTCCAACCTCTCACATGTGCGCACACACACGTACACGCAGATGCACACAATCGGATGATCCTGCGTAAACGTGTGCGCTAGATCCGCTAGATCTCAAGTTCCCCTTTCTCAGTTTATTTCCTAAAAAGCAGCACTTAGAGGTGATGGCACTGTCACCGACATCATGAGGTTTCTCCATGCTGTTCCATTTTCACCGGGAGGTCCCAATTCATAATCGGATGACAGTGCATTTCAGGCTGTCACCGCTTCCACATCACATGGAAACTGCCATTCAAGTTCAGCTTCCGTGCCACCTCCCTTCCGCTCACCTCCTGCCACCTACGAAAACCTGGCACAAGCCCCTCAACCCATCACCCACCAGCCAGCGACAGATGAAGTCACGGGGTCTGTCCCCAAGTTTCACATCTATTCACATTAGCGTGAAACCAACTGGAGAAAAAGACAAGGCTGACCTGACACCATCACCATCTGTGACCAAGTCAACTGTGGTGCGAAGTTTAATTATCTTAACCCCTCATTTTAAATTTTACATCGTGAGGCCATCAAAGTATTGCAATGGGATATTAGCAACGGATAAAACCAGCCATATTTTGTGCTATCGTTTTTGCATAGAACTTTGCCTGAAAATGTTGTCCCACTTTTTTTTTTCCCCACTCACATCTCATTCTTGAGATTTTGGGTACCTTCTGGGACAGTGGTTTAAAGTTTGCTCCCCAAACTGCAGCAGATGATAGTGCCCCTTGGGGTTCATCGTGAACTGTAGGTATTGGCTTATTTTGAGCTCTCTGTGTAGTCTTTGAAAGAGTTCCTTCAAAAAGGATTCCTGGAGGGACGTCAGGAAACTGGTGGTCCAGGGCAGCTCTCCTTCCATTACAGACACACTGAGGATGGCGCGGAGGCTGGTGACACAGCAGGCAAGGGTGCCTGGAGCCACCAACAGAGGTGGAGGAGAGAAATAATTCCCCTGAGAGCCCACGAGGGAACCTGGACGTGGCCTCGCACTGCAGGCCTCCAGAGCTGGGGGGGAAGGTGTGTGTTTTTTAACCCACCTGGTGGGTCATCGTCTTTTCAGGTTCCATGTTCAACCCCTGGAATGGCAAGTGAACGGATCTGGCAAAGGACCAGTGACTTTCTGTTGATTCCTGTACCTCCTACAACTTATATGAGGTCTGTCCCGAAAGTATCAGCTGTTCTAATAATATTGACGTTGGCTGGATACTTTCCAGGCAGATCTCTCATCTTCCTTTATTTTCACTCTATCAAGTGTGTCTCCATTGACCCACTATTGGCTAACGGCTCAAACGTAAGCTCTGGTTCCTGAAATGTCAGCCTCGTTATTAAGCCTTTGGTGTAGGATTTAAAAGACTATACTTTCTTGATAGTCTCCTGTGTATAGAAAGAAATCAACGTGTGGAGAAAACAATGAAGGGCTATAGCCTTAATTCCATTATCTTATAGGATAAATCTATTGATGCAAAAGCATCCACATTGTTACCTCATCAATTGACTGACTACAGAACATGGGAATGTAAGAGTCTCTTAAAACAGCTTTATAATAACATTTCATAGGTAAGCTTATCCAAGTCTCTGGGTGGATTCAGAACAAGTTATATTTAGAAGCAGATCTATAAGTATCTCAATAGCTAAGTCAGTTCTTAGTCACGCAGTAACACCTTTCCTGTGAGAAGTAGCACAGACTGAATGTCACCTACCGCAAGCTGGTACTTGTATGAAAATGATGTAATACAGGGCGAGGCAAAAGTAGGTTTACAGCTGCTCAGCAACATAGCGTAAATGCTCTGTTTCCAGTACTCGCAACTGTAAACCTGTTTTGTTCCACCTGTACACATCTCCACGTCTTTCGTAAGTTCCCGTTGTGAATCGCCATCCTCTACTCCTTCCTACAAAATAAACAAGACAAAGAGACACCGGACACACCTTGCAGTGGTCCGAGTTTCACTGGGCAGAGCGGATCTCCTGGGGGGAAACAGAAGTGACTGATTCCATGTGACAAATGGCATCCGGACTTGAGAGAATGGTAGGGGCAGATGCTGGAGAGGCTGAGTTTCCAGGGACAGCTCCCAAGTCCTATCACAGGTACGCGTTACCAGGCGAGGCTCCATTCTGCCTCTGCGCGGTTAGGAAGCCAACCCCGCCACCCCCGGTGCAGGATTCCTCTTTCGGTTCATAGCACCACGTGCGCCAGTTCTGCACTCAGCCCCCCAGTAACACGCAGACTGCAAAGGGCTCTAAGAACTCCGGGAAATGACTCTTGTTTAAGGCGCCCATTCCATGATACTTGTGTTACAGAACCCCAAACTAAGGCAACATGCGATGATTCCACCTGCAATAAGTACAGTTTTGTGTCTTTCTTTCCAATCGGTTTGCCTTCTATGTCCCTGTCTTGTCTTATTGCGATGGCTAGCACTCTCCACACGGTGCTGAGTAAGAGGTGGGAGTGAACATCCTGGCCTTATTCCCTATAAGAAGAAAGTATTCCTTCAAAATTCACGTTTCTTCTCAGAATTCAAAATTAAATGCAATGTGCTAGATGATTTTCGGGGGGATTCCCATTCTCGGGTTGAGAAAGGTCCCCTCTATTCCTACATTTCCGAGACTTTTTATCATGCACGAGTGTCAAACTTTGTCAGAGACTATTTCCACATTGATCCTACGATCGTGTAGCCTAGAAACACGGTGAATTACACTCGTAATATTTGTAAGCACTGAGCCAGCCTTGAATCCCTACAATAAACTCTACTTTATTATGGTGTGTAATTCTTTGCACACAACAGTGATTTTTACTAGTTCTTATTATCATGATTTCTCTTCTATATCGAACTCTCTTGAAGACCCATATGAAGTTCCTCGTACGCGGTTTTGCAGTACATTTATAATGAGTGCCTGATCCGTGGTAAAACGTTGGTGTTGCCTGTGGAACGACGGGCTAGACCGGGCCACACCTGACGGATTAAAACAGCCCAGTCCACTTCCTTTATCCTTGACAAGGCCCCTTCCGCACAGGTGCACCACGGACAGGGTCGCTCTGCACCCCGTTCTCTCCCTTTGCGTAAAAACGGTGGGTGCAGCGGTGACTGGCTCTGTCTGCCGGGGGAACCTGCAGACCTGGCCTCGCACTCAGTGCCTGGGGCTGGTCCCCTGCAGCTGCTGTGACTCCACCCCAGGCCCAGCACCTCGCCCCTCCAAGTGTCTCTGTGGCTCAGGATGAGGTTGTCCACTAACTGACGGGGAGCCCCTCACTTGCTCCCCAACCCCACTTTCATCACCTTCAGGGACGTAGTAACCTAGTAACCCTCCTTCCCAATCCCACCGCCGCGTCAGCTCTGCTGGGGGTGCCCACCCCTGCGAGCACCACTGACCCTGGCCCCTGCTCCTGCTCGTCGTCAGCGGTGTCTCCTTCCACCGGGCCTCTTAGCACGTCCCCCCGGATCCACACGGAACTTTGCTAATTGCCGAGATAGCCGTCGCGAGAAACGCTCATCACCAAGTGAAGCTCCAGCTCCGTGAACTAGAACATTACACACAAAATAACATCATTAACCTCTGGCTTTCATGTGAACATGTTCAGAAGTAACTCCGGTGTGAGCAGGAGCTCCTCGCCACGGAAAGCGCACAGCTCTGAATTCGGTAAGAAAAAATTAAACTTGGTCTGCAAAAGGAGCGCCATAAAATGTCCGTTGGACTGCGATGACCTTAAAACCAACGCAGTTGTATTGTCAGCACTCACCACAAAGGATGTTGACGCAAGGCTTCGGGGCTGTCAACTGTGGGCAACGTATCTAACCCGAGAATCTTAATCTATAAGAAGATGAACTTGTAAGAGAAAATCTTCCTCGCCCTCTTAAACTACTGGATAAGTAAACCTTTCGCAATTCTAGATCTATGCTCCAAAATAATGCAACACCGTTATTTCGTTGCCAAGACATACCTATGTACGTATGAGTATAATTTAGGACTTTGGGATCATTATTGTTCTAAATTCAGAAAAAAATTAAGAAGGCATCAACACGTTTTTTAAACATACCCAAGGACATGCTTAGAGACGGGAGGAAGAGAGGGAGAAAAACAACGTGAAAGAGAAACATGGAACAGCTGCCCCTCACGTGCACCCCCGCTGGGGATCCAACCGGCAACCCAGGTATGTGCCCTGACTTGGAATCGAACCCTCAACCATTTGGTGCCCAGGCTCCAACCCAACTGACCAACCCGGCCAGGGCTGGCGTAACACTTTACCAGAAGACCATTGCAAATCTACGTTCCAGTACAAACAAAGCTTCATGGTATTTTGGGAACACCGACACATTCACCTTGAGCCTAGAAGGTTGGAATGAGGAGCAGCGGTTTTCCCTCCTAGGATAGGAGGGAACCGGCAGACCACATGCAAATGACAGGTTTCGGATCAAAATGCAACAACGGTATAATGAGGGAAAAATCAGTCTCCTGGAACAGAGGGAAAACTATGAGCAAGCGAAACGAGGCTGACGGAATGCCGAAAATTATTCACGCAGCCTCCTCGTGTCTGTCAAGACTACCTGGTTTTTAATAACACGCCTAGGAAACGAGTCTGTGTTTATTTACCATAATTCGCATCTGCGGGTGAGGAACCTTCTCTGCCCTCCGACCCTCCCTCGCTTAGCAAGAGGAAGCTGAACGCGTGAGCAGATAAAAGCCGTTCTTTCCCGGGTGTGCATGAAGACACACCTGTACATCCTAAATGAGGGGGATCATGCTTCGTGTGCATGACTCATCGCAGGTGCGGAGAACCATTTATTGTTGAAGCGATGCATTTTTAAAGTGGAACAGAGCTGCTTTTTGAATCTCTTAATTGTTTTCCTTCACTGAGGAACACCGATCTCTCCACAGATAAACACACACGGATAACATTCATTAGATGGCAGGTTCATCAGAATTCGATTTGGTTCCAATAAACACTCAAGAAAAACACTTTTCGCCTGAAATTATGGTAGAAATGCACGCCCCTTACATGTGTTTATCTTCATATGTCAATAGAGCGCCACTTAATTGATGGTGCCACCTGTCTTCATAACACATGTGCTTGGACTTAAGACAGGTCCCACCCACACGATTGGGGAACCAGCCTTGTCACTGCTGCTTTGTCATCTATTATGATTAGCAGGGGGATGGACCTCAGCCTAGGTTTTTGTTCAATGAAAACCCTACTTCTGATCAATTTTTGAGTGTGAAGTACAGTGAAATGGCTCAAAGTTCATCGTTTAAAGATGTCGGAGGTAAGATGAGTCCAACGTGAAGGTCCCATGTCCAATGTTTCAGCCCTTGCTTTACTATTTCCTACAGTTTTATGCTATTCAACTGACCTTAAAAAGCCAGGTTCTTCATCTAGTAAATAGGAGTCATTTTTTAATTAAAATTAGTTTACGTGGAAGAAACCAACTACGAGTAACAACACTACAAACATGACCCCAGATAGAGCAACAAGCTTCATTCGTAAACTTGTTACAACAGAACAAGAATAATTTACCCCAAAACAGCCACAATGCAAGAGAATTGTAGGAGGCCACCCCGAGTGTGCAGAAATGATCCTTCCTTACCAACTGCGCCCAAGATCATCATTAATTCCATAAAGCAGAGGCGACAATGACTGGACATTCAGCCTCTTTGTCCTGCACTCACGTGTTCTGCAGTTATGGAAATAGTTTAAAAAGTGGCCATAGATCAGCATGGCAACTTGCTCAAAGTCCTATGGAAAGGCATCCCCAGGAGGTCTGACAATATTCAGAAAATGTAAGTTGGATTTTTCCATATTCACTGTGTTCATACCTTACTGTCTGTGGCCTCAGACTCTGAGGGCAGTGGGCTAGGAGTGCAGGGACCCAGTGTCGGGGACTGGGGGGCGGCCCCTCTCTGGAGGTCAGGCCCCGGGGGACAGCAGCCGTCCTGCCTCCAGCTCCGCATACGCCATGGGCTGTCACGCCGTGGGAGGGAGGCACTGCCCCTAGCTACCCTGTGACCTTCGCCACTTCCTGACTTTGCCTTGGTCAATTATTCAGGGCAAGTGGGCACACGGCAAGCGTTTGGTATTGATTTCCTCACCCCTATGATTTCCTCTTACCAGGTCTCTCTTCCTCCAGCATGAGCATCGATCAGAAGGCGGAATGCCTGCTGCCAAAGGCCAGCTGGTTACGCTGAGGAGTCATGTTTCGGAGCCGTGATGAGTTCATTTGGCAGTGAGCTGACGAAAGTGTCCTTTAGCCTTCCTACCACTTTAAATATCAACAGCTAACAGTTGGAGTGGTCATTCAAACCTCCTTTTGTTGGAATTACGTGACTACGACTTGTTTTTAAGATTTTTTTTTTTAATTTTTAGAGAGAGGGGCAGGGAGAGAGGCAGAGGGAGAGAGACATCCACATATGGTTGCCTTTCACCTGCCTCCAGCTACAGACCTGGCTGGAGACCCAGCTTGCAACCTGGTTATGTGCCCTGGCTGGGAATCGAACCAGTGACCTTTGGTTTGCAAGCCGCTGCCTTATCCACGGTGCCACCGGCCAGGGCGACATGACTGATTTTATTTTCACTTTTATATTTTTTAGAGGACCATGGTTCTAACACCTTTGAGGTAGTCTCTCTGCGTCCCCTGTGACCCTCAGCTGCTGGGGTCCTCACGCTCTTACTTCTCGGGGACCCTTCTATTGGTTTAAGCAGCAACTGTGTTCTTGGACCCTCAGGTGATTTAAGAATCTTTCATTTCGGGTTTGTGTAAGCTGTTCCACTCTATTTCCCATTTATGTCTCATTGACTTTTAAATGAGGAGCTTCGTAAGTCTGGTGGTTTCTAATTTATGTTTGCTTCTTCTGTTATGTTTTGTTAGTTTGTACAAGCGTTTCTTTGAGCAAACCCCAGAACTTCCCTGAGCCTCATTGCCTGACATTTTAACTAACCTGGTTGAGATACTTGTAGATTCGCATGCAGCTGTTAAAAATAATTCAGAGATCCCATGTACCCTTGACCCCACCCCGAAATCAACACCTCATCAAACCATGGAACAAAATCAAAGCCAGGATACTGATGCCGATACAGTCAAGACGGAGAATGACTCTGACCCCACCAGCATCTCCATGGTGACTTTCACAGCCTCACCCATCTCCCCCTTCTTAAAACCCCCCAGCAATTATGAATCTGTTCTCCGCGTTATCACTTCTAGAATGTTCTGCAAACAGAACCACCCAGTGTGTCAACTTGGGGGCTGGGCTCTTCTTGTCCCCAAGCGTACGTCTTGGGAGATTGTCTGGATTCTCCTGTCATCCTTCTTTTTCACGTCTGGGCATTGTTTCATGACATCAAGTCTCCGCAGCGTCTATAAAACCACGCACTCGCTGCAAGGTACCTGGCTTGTTTCCAGGGTTGATTATGAATGAAGCATCTGTTAACGCTTGTCTGCAGACTTGGGGTGAAGAGAAGCCATCGTTTCTCTGGGAACAGTGCCCAGGGGTGTAACCACTGGGTCGCGGGACCTTTGTGTGTCTAGCGTTTTAATGAAATGGCCAAACTATTCTTTAAACTGCAGACTCATTTTGTTAACAGTTTTAGGGCTACTCAGGTGGGGCCTGTTTTGTCTCGACTTCTGGGGGATCGTGTGTGACGTGCAGGAGCCCAGCACGGTCCGCAGGGGCCAGAGGGTGGAGCGCACTCCTGGTTCTCTCCCAGTGCTGTTTTAAAGTCGTTTCATTTTGGTCAAGTCAGTTTGAATCTCAGTTTGCACATGGAATTGTTTGATATTGCACGTAGCTGTTTGGAATTGTCACTCCTCATTTCTTCCTTGTTACCCATTTATTCCACTGAAGTGCATAGGACTTAGTATGACCAAGTCAGAGCTCTCTACTCGGGACAGTGGGACCTGCTCCTAGCGCACATTCAGGCCACTGCTGCTTGTGTTGCTGTCTCCCAGTGCACGTGCACACGTGAGGGTGTCCACACAAGCCTGCTGCACTCTAATCCTTCTACCGCACCCCCTTTGTTGGTCGCTGGGTTACTACATGCACGTTGACTGGGCGTTCTAGTCTCTGAAACGTGCCTAGGTACGAACGGCCTCATTTCATCCTCTGAGGGGCACATGGGTGAGAAGCAAGGTCCTGAAAGGCAGCCTTGACCTCCACTGTCCTAGCGTTTCCCTTGGTCTTCGAATTCGGGGGGAGGTGCCGTGTGCAGTCAGGCCTGGCTGTCACCCCCATCGCAATCCCCGGACCTCCTGGAGCTCAGACTCTTCTTCCCAACAAATGGTTTCCCTGCTTTGTGTACAGGTTCACAGTTTCCTTCCTCACTTCCTATATTTCAGGTGTGGAGCTGGGTGTATTCCCCAACCAAAGTTAACTCTTCTAATGTATGTCTTTTCATATTTTATTCTTTGTTGTGCTGCTTTCAGAACTCAACATCGCGCCATTTCTTGATTAGAAAATTACTTAATTTGGAACAGATTTTGTCAGTTTAGGTATGAAAATCTTGCATCCATTCTGAAGAGCATGAAATTATTCTATTTGATTTCATAAAATGCAGGCAGATTGAATATTTTAAAACAGCATGTACTTTATGAATTTATACATATATATGAGATTATTTGGTAACATGGAATGAAAGTAAATGAACAGTAAACAAAAGCAACAAAGCCCAAATTCTGATTCTTTGCAATCTGCCGTTATGTCATTGTTAGTGATTTTGGCTCATTTTAGCTGTTCAATAAAGTAATTAATTTTATGAATGATTGAATAAAGAGATCAGAAGGTCTTTTTATCATGTGTGTTAAAATATGAGAAATGCTGAGGCCAAATTTATGTTATGCTCTGGGACTACTGAGAGGGAGAATTTATTAAGTATCCAGACTCCACACATTATATTAATAGAAGACAAATATCCTTCTGGGCGTCTGGGTCTAAAGGGTGTATAAACACAGAATGGCAGAATGCAAGTTTGTTCTTGAAACCACACACGTTCAGGCTTTTCCTTATTAACCACTGGGGCCAAGGGTGCCCTGCTGTGCTGTTTGCAAGTTGAGAGGAAGTCCTGCAGGGGCGTGTCCTGCAGGGCTGTGTCCACTATTTATCTAACAAAATCCCCATGTTCCTATTCAGTCCCATCTTCCTAGTCCTCCCTTTCAGAGCGGCAGTTCAGCCTGGCCGGGACTGGACAGAACATGACCTACGGCCAACTCTGCTCGCCAGTGAGCTTCACATCCATGGGCGCACACCTGGCCAGGCTCCTCACGCTACTCTGATCCGACACCCAAGACATGCAACCCCCGCACGCAGTTCGCTCTGTGTCGGTGCAAACGTGGAACTATTTTGTTATCTCTGAGAGACACTGCTGTTCCAAGAGAGTAAACACATGCAATGGTGTTAGGAAGGTTGATACGCGGCTCACATATTAAGGGGGAATTTTAAGCACAGATTATAGGTGGCAATTAGGTTTGCAAAAGGTATTATGTAGAGTAAGGGGCGTTTGAAACCCACAATTCTTACCCTCCCCACCCAAAGCAGTGGGTTTTTGTCACAGGATCCTCAGCTTGGTGCCTGCATTTTTACCATTCCTACCAATATTCTAGCATGGCCTGAGGTTGTGGTGCAAAGGGTACTCTGATCATCTTTATATGACAACATGAAAGATGAGAAAAATCTATTTCTTTGCCCTGAAGACATAACTACCAACCCTGGATTTCACCCACCCTCAGCGGGTGTGGGATTTACCGCAGGGGCAGCAAGGACTCCATTTTTTATTTTTTTTTTTTATAGCAAAAAAATAAAATGAATCACAGAAAATGTTCATAAAGGGAAAAACTGAAAATAATTTTTAAAAACAAAATGCTCTTTGCTCTTCGTCTTGTGGGCTCCTCACTAATCTCCAGAACAAGATGCGGAACATACAGTCACTTTTACCCTGGAGTTGCGACCTCGATAATGGCGCATTCGTGCATTTTCTGCATTATCTGTAGCTGTCAAGTTCTCAAGCAGCCCTGGAGAATGCAGGGTCATCGCTGGATGTGCAAAGGAAGGAGGCAGCATGTATTAAGAATCTACAACCTGTCACCCAATTGTGACGCTTCCCATGTACACTGCGCAGTGATCTGGGGGCAGAGTGGGACGGGGTGGGGGGGTCTTCTCAAAAGTCCAGTTCACCAGATTCAGGGCCACAAGGCACAGGGCAGGGGCCGTCGCAGGTGCAGAAGGGGGGCAGGATGGACCCCTGCATTCCGGCTTGAAGATCTGCACAGATGAGGCTGCCTGTCCCTGACACCAGGGGACCAGGAAGAGGCCAGGGAGGACCCGAGTCCAGCTCCACCCTGAACCCTCGATGCTGCTGAGAAAGGGTGGCAATGAATGAAGCCGTTGGAGACACTCATCCTGGAGGCCATGGGTCTGGGTGGCACTTTGGAGGATGAGCATCGTAGGAAGTGAGAGGAGGAATGACCTTGGACTGCACTCTGAGGAAATCAATTTTCAAAAGCTAGCACCGTAAACAAGGAGAGAGAACCTGAAGATGAAAAGGAGGCGAGGAGCATGCTGGGTGAAAGCAAGCAAGAGGCAGCGAACATTCCAGGCAGAGGAAAGATCCATGCTGGAATCAGCTAGGAGGGGTCAAGGACCACTGTCACTTTTACGTGGCCTTCACGTCTTGCAGGAAAATCATCACAAGTGATCTTAGCCAGGGCTATTGAAAGACAGCGCTGTGACACTCACTGCCACCCCAGCCCTACCTTACCTTGGACACTGGGACGGAAAGAACGAGAGCGGGAAGTCAAGAGCATGAATCTGACAGTGACGACAGAATAAAGGGAACGAGGCAAATGTGCTAGTATGTGGGGAATCTTGTTGAGGTCATATAGGAATTCTTGCTATTAGTTCTACAACATTTTTGTGATTTAAAAATCCAGCCATGAGCAAATACACAGGGACTGAAAGAATCGGACAACTGATTTCATGACATTTCTAGATTCGCCTGGTCATAAAGCCTGCGAATGCAACGTGTTTTCTTTAATGTTGGCAGCTATGGCACATCAGAAGAAATGTATTTATTGGTATGGAGTATTCCCGAATCTATACATTGTGCCGAGTAGCTCCCTACATTTTATGAACTGTACCCCCAGCCCCCGTTTGGTGAATAAATGTGGCTCCTGCTATACGAACTATGACAGGGAATTTAATTAGATTTCCATGAGGAACCTAGGAAATCCCGAGTTGCACCTTTCAGTTTTACCCTTTCATGAGATATTTTATATGGCGTAGGTTTAAAATTCTCTCTAAAGTTAAAATCCCTATCAACAGTCGTGAGAGCAGGGTAGCCGCCACTATCGCTTCCTTGGGTTTGATTGGCTAAAAGGGGATGAGCTAGGACAGCAAGGAGAGAATGGGGTGCACCCTGGGGGATTTTAACCAAGTTGCGGAGGCAGCTTGATAGTGACTCGCCGATTCCAGACCAGACTTTGGAGGTGGCTGCAAGCACGTGCGCTCATCCCAACGGGCGTGAAAGGGCTTTGAGAGTTCGATGAAGGCCTGCGATGCGGCAGGAGCAGGTGAGTGGGAACGGGGCACCGGACGTGGGGGGCGGGCATGGTGGGTGGGGGGCTTTCCCAAGGAGCCTGGCCCAGGCTAGCGGCCACCCCCCCCCTCCCCGCAACACGGGCAGCGTGACGGCGTCCGTGGCATCTAGGCAGCCTCGAGATCTTGAAAACGCCTCGTGTAAACATACGGTAGGTAAAATGGGCAGGTAGACATGGATCCGGTGTATTGACAGATACCCACAGGGATCAACCGTGAACTGTTTGCAGAGACTCGGCTTCCTTAGGTGCATCCAGGACGGCGTTGGCTCCAGCGGAGGAGAAAACCTCCTGGTCCCCCGGGGGGCCCGCCACAGGCTTCCCAGCGCAAGACTTCAGCCTCCTTCCCCCTCCCCGGATAAACAAGCCGGTAACAGCTCCTTTCTAAAAATCCCACTTACTTGTTTTTGACAAGCTATAAATAAATAGATCGGTAATAACAGAGCAACCCACCGGAAAGAAAGGGAAATTCGAGGATGCGTCAGAGAAACCACGGCCGCCCAGGCTCCAATTAGCGCGGCTGCTGCGACCCGGGCGGCCTTGAGGAACCTGCGAGGGCCCAGCGGTGGCGCCTCCCTCTCGGACGCGGAGACGGGCAGGCTGGGGCCAGTGTTCCCTGTTCCCGGGACTGTCCCTCACTGGCTTCTGCGTCCTTCAGGGTCATCTGATCTGACACCTCTCGGTGGGGATAGTGATTTTAAATTTACGTGTTTTTGCCCTGCGGCCGAGGGTGGGAATGTCAAGGGCGGCCACTGGTCCCCGTCCAGGCAGGCGAGAGGCAGGCCACGGGCGCACTGGGAGACGGGGGGCTGCTTCAAACGGGAAGGGCTGGGTCAGATTTATACCCAACGACCCCGTGCCCACGGCGCTGACCGCGGGTGTCCCTACCTGCACGCGCCATTTGGAGGTAACCGGCCCGGCGTGATTCTGTGCAGAACGCCCTTCGGTCTCACGCGTGACTTAGGGAAATTTTTCAAGTTCGTTTTCACGTGCATTTATAGGTTTAAAACTTCCAAAACATGTTTAATCATTGTATAAGCTTTGTATAAGCTTTCATGAAATGAGTAGCAATGCAGCAGAGGTCATTTAAGGTTAACTTGTGATGTGGCCTCTTGGAGGTATTTTTGACAGCGATATTTGCATTTTCAGAACAACCGCCATGATTAATTTATTAAACAATCCGAGCACTCTGAAATTCCAGACAATGTCCTAAAGGTAATAAATTTATATACAGACAGGCCTGTTCGCATGAAAATAGAACACTGGGCAAGGTCTAGAAATAGAAAATATTTTGCAGATTATTTTAGAAATGTCAGTTTTCATCAACTGGAGGGGTCACAGAGGAAAAATCTATTTCAAAATGGATATTCATGAGTGGCAAGACATGGAGAACATGAGTTTGTGCCAAGACTAAAAATAGTAATAGACTTATTTATTGGGAAGTGTCAGTTTTTATCCAGCTGAGCTGCTTTTACATGGAAAACTACAGTTTCCTGAGCAGATTGGTCTTCAACAACTTCATGCTCCTTGAATCAATATTAAGTTAAATAATGCAAAGTGGAATGTTCCCCCTTTAGCAATTAGCCTTTACAACTTACGTTACTTCACTAGATCTTTAGACAAATTAAAATTTCACCGAGCCATCTCAAGCTGTGCAAAATATAAAGTAGCAAGACATAAAAACCCTCAGATTTTCCGATTAAACAGTGAAAATACTAATGAAATTAGACCATGAAAATACATTTTGGGCAGAGCAATGATAAAAATCACAATATGCTTATGATTTCAGAGTTTTAGCCTCAAGGCACAATTTCCTGATACTCAAGGTTGGTTCTGAAATTGCAAATTCCAAAAAATGTTCCTCATATTTGTTGATGAAACAGAAGAACTTCCCTGCGTAATAGCCAAAAACACCCTCGTGTCCTAAAACCTGCTCTCCACCCCTGATGCACAACCGTCTATGTTCAGGAACCGTTTCAGAGACGGATAATCGTAGTTCGCATGTTCCTTTTAGGTTGACGGTCAAGGCCAGAATATTCTCACTTGATACTGGCGATACAGCCACCCGTGTAGCCCTTTCATGCAACTACCAAAGCCGGGAAATACCGTCACTGCTAGAAAGTGGATGACACGTCCAACACCATCAACTTCCTGTTTTCAAGAACTTGTTGGGACACGCATAGGATCGGCCAAACAAACATGTACACGGCCAGGCGGTTTAACCCTTGCAGCGGAGTTAACAAATGTGCTTTTCAATAAGTATTTAAACTTAAAAGTTTTTAGAAGATCCTTATGGCCTGAGCATGAGCAGGGGGCCGGGCACCGGTGTGCCAGGCGGTCTGAGGTTAGACGGGGCCTGGGGAAGGGGCTGCTGAGGCCACTGCAGAGGGACCGGGACGAAGGCTACACCAAGGGGGCAGCATGGCAGGCTCACTCGCCTCCCAGAGCCCAGACACCGTAGCAGCACGGCCCGGGGGCAGCTGCGCTAGGCGCGGCACAAAAACGGCCACCAAACAAAGTACGACAGAAATGCTGTCTTACTCCGAGAGCTCTGGCAAAACAAGGTTATTATTACAAATCTGAAGAAAACGTCTCCTGCCCTCCCACAGGCGGTGGGCACAGCGGGCCCCCCGGCGGGCTGAATGCCACCCATCGGAGGCACGAGGCAGAGCAGACGACGGGAAGGCAGCGCCCGGAGCTGGTGAGATGGGCTCCTTCCGAACCAACTCATTTCAGGCCCCGGGTTTTCACAGCTGCTGCGTGTGAGCTCACCATCACTCTTAAGTGCAAGCCCTGCTGGTCACCGTGTGTGAGAATGAACAGAATTTTATTAAAAAAAGAAAGAAGAGGAGGAAAACAAGGTGCCCGTGAAAGGTCAGCCATTACGGTAGGGAAAGCCGCCTCCCAACGGAGAAGGGAGGGTTCCTTTTCTCAGACCGAAGTGGTCATGAGTCCCCTCCCTGAATATTCCTACCTGAGCTTGGGGGCATCGTGCCCCATTCCTACGTACCATTTCTCGATTCCATCCAATCCAGCACTCTTGCCGTTGACATTAAAACCCAGCTAAGGAAAAAGCCATTTACCAGGGGAGTTCTGGGAGTTTACCCCGGACGCAGCAGACATGGAGGTTCGGTGGACGAAGCAGCCACCGCGGCACGTGGGAGGGAAATGGAGAGACTCCGAAAGGGCACAAAGGGAGGTGGGGAGCCTTCGGGGAAATTCTTAGGGTTCACAGGACACAGGCATCCTCAGATTTGTCAAGGTAACAGGACATAAGCAGAACTATTTTACAAAATA
Organism: Noctilio leporinus; assembly: GCA_004026585.1. Taxonomy (NCBI): domain Eukaryota; kingdom Metazoa; phylum Chordata; class Mammalia; order Chiroptera; family Noctilionidae; genus Noctilio; species Noctilio leporinus. The sequence continues at coordinate 93,517 of PVIW01003780.1, forward strand.
CTTCCCGTCATGATAAAAGTAAGTTTAGGGAGAGCTTACTACCAATGAAAGCAATAAAACTCAGATCGTCTGTAGGAGAATCAGACTGAGACTGACCGGGTTCCCGGTTCTACAGGTACCAGATTGGGAGCCTCACTCCATCCTCACCGCGCGGAAGGGCTGAGCCACCTGAAGGATGCGCAGCCCTGTCTGTGCCGCAGAAGCCAGGAGGACCAGGCCCCGGGGAGCAGAGGTGCAGGGGAGAACCCCGGCAGAAACCACGGCTGGCGGTAACCTGAGCCAGACCAGTTTCTGGGGCTCAGGGTGGGCAACTCTGAGATGTAAGAACTCCAGTTGTTGAGAGAGCCACCCACCAGCGGGAGCTTTGATCTCAGAGACAAATCTGGCCTGCTTCTCAGGAGAAGGGAGTGTTCTGAAACAGCCCAGACTCTTCTGTTCCTCCAACCAAAGTCAGCCCTCAGGACAAGCTGGGTCTCCAAAGCCCACCCCAGTGGTCTCGGCCGAGCCTGACAGGCCTGGGACGGGGGACACTCACCTGCAGCCCACTCTGTGGTCCTGTCCCACCTCGGGGTGGGGTGGGGGCATTCTGAGAAAGTCCCATGATGTCCCCAGCCAGGAAGGTCACACTCACCGCAGACAGAGGCTACGGCCGGCCAGTAGGACCGCCCACCCCCACTGCAGCGGCTCCTGGGGCCTGTTCCATCATGTCTGATCGGTAATAACACCGCAGGACAGAGCAAGAGGCAAAAAGACGCACTTGGCAGAGGCGGAGCGAAGGTCAGGACCGGCCAGGCCAGCAACGCTGGAGCTCACCGCCAGGAGGTGAGAACACACGATCAGCATGTTGGAGGAGCTGATGCAGAGGCGGACGCCGGGCAAGAATGGGGGTGATGTGAGCCGAGCGGGAACCCCCTGGGAAGGCGTCAGAGAGAGATGCCACGAGCCAGACACCCCGGGACAGGGGTAGGGGGGGCTTTGATGGGCTTCTCCACACACAGGGTTCCCTGTGTGGAGGATCCAGCCTGGAACCTTCAGGAACAAAAAGGAGGGAGAAACCAGCAGAAAATGCTCATGATCGGGAGCCAGCGTCAGGAAGTGGGACTTTGGGTAACGGGAGACACGGAGGGAGGAGGGAAAGAAGAGATGACACCGTGCAGCAGTGATGAGGGACGGCCTCCAATGACGTCCGGCTGGCAGCAAACCAGACGCGCGGGCGCGGACACCACCAAGCAGGGCGAGAGCCGGGACACGTCACCTCACGCACCATCTCCAACCCACAGAACGTCGGGAGAAACCACGAGGGACCAGGAAAAGTAACGTACTCCAGGGAAACAAAAATAAAGCTCAGTTCTCCCCTGAGGGGGGTAGATTGGAAGCGTTGAGAGGGAAGGGGGAAAGGAAGCGATGTAAAATTCTGAACACGGATTTTTTCAAAAGCGAAAAAAATTAACAACTTTCGCAAACAAACAAAAATTGAGGAAATGTGCCGCCGGTAGAACTGCCTTGCAAGAAATGTTCAAAGAAATCCTCTAGAGAGAAGAAAATAAAGGTCCATGCGTAGGAGTGAGGAACTAGACTCACTTGGTTATTAGAAGATAAACCACCTGTGAAATGACACAGGGATGTTGGAAAGAGGACTTGCATTAGCTGAAAATGTATATTGACAATTCTAGATATCTAGATATATTGAAGATTCTAGATAAAAAAATTCAAGATTTTTGAAAAGGAGGTAGAGCTGATGTGCTAAGAGAAGAGAAAATTGACTCATAAAAGCTCAACTACAAAGGACAGAAAAAGAAGAGAAGGAAACAGGAATAAACAACAAGGACAACAAACAGAAATGGTGATGAACATGGTAGATACTGGTTCAACTGCATCATTCATTACTTGGAACACACATGGTCTGAACGCACTCATTAAAAGACTTGGACTGTCAGAGTGGATTTTAAAAAAGAGCTAACGCTGTGTTATCTACAAGAAATGCACTTCAGACACCTTGTAGATTTTTTAAAATGAAGAGAGAAATATATACCATAATACTATTAATTAAAAGAAAGCAGGAACAGCTACATTAATTTCAGACAGAGCAGACTTCAAAGCAAGGAATGTGATCAGAAATAAAACTCCATAATGATAACGGTTGATTCTCTGAAAGAAGATTTAATGATCCTTAACATGTATGTGCCTAACAGCACATCATCAAACTGTCTGAGGGGGAAAAAATGATAGAATTGCACAGAGAAATAGATAAATCCATTATTGCAGTTGGAGACTCCGACACCCATCTATCAGCACTGGACAGAGGCAGCAGGCAGAAATCAGTAAGAACAGAGGTGAACTCACCACCACCATCAATCAACTGAACGTAATTGACATCTTTAGACTACTTCATCCAAAAACAACAAAATCCACACTTTTCACAAACTCACATGAAACATTCATCAAGAAAGGCCGCATTCTGAGCAATAAAAACACATCTTAACGAGTCTAAAAACATGGAAATCATACACAGCTCTCTCAGAATGCAACAGAATTTTTAACAAGAAGTCAAAGACAAAAGGATAACTGAAAAATCCCCAAATACATGCAGATTGAAAGCTCATGGGTCAAATGAAAAATGTCAAGTGAAACAATATTTTGGACTCACTAAAAATAACACAACTTATCAAATGTTGTGGGACACAGAAGGAAATTTATATCAATGATATCGCATATTAGGGAAAAAAAGATCAAAAATCAATCATCTAAGTTTCTACCTTGGGAAACTGAAAAATAAAAGCAAATTAAAACCAAAGCAAGCAGAGGAAAGAAAAAAACTAGGGAAGAATTCAGTGAAATTTGAAGCATAAAAACCAATAGAAAAAGATCAACTAACCCAAAATTTGGTTCTTTCAAAAGATCAATAAATCCAATAAGCTTCTAATCAGGACACCTAAGGGGGAGAGGGAGGTGACACAGATTACAGGTTCTATGTCCATTAAGAGGATAATCATAAAATACAAAGGCAACTCTAGTTCCACAAATTTGATAACCCTGATGAAGTGGACGAATTTCTCAAAAATTACAACTTGCAAAAAGTTATCAAGAAATATGAAATCTAAATAGACAGATACAGATGAAAGAAACCTGAATCAATCATTAATAATTTTCCACAACAGAAAGAACCATGACCGGATGGGTTCGCTGATGCATTTTACCAAACCGGAGGGAGGAACGTCACCAAACATGGACAGTCTCTCTCGGAACAAATGCTTTTTCACTCATTATGTGAGGCCTGAAACCAACACCAGGCCCAACATCATGCAACATGAGAACTGCAGACCAATACCTCTCGTTAACATGGATGCAAAAGGTCGGTCCTCAGCCAAACCTTTAAAAAAGGTGTAAAAAGAATTTCAAGCCACCGCATTCTAAAATCCACGAGTAAAACTTGCCCCCTCAGTAGACGCAAGTAGAAAAATCCCATGATGCGATCAAGACCTGCAAAAGGCCCTCACGGAAGGTCACGCCCCTTCACGGTTTTTGGAAAAGCGGTGAGTAGACCAGAAGGAGAGCAGAGGACAGCGGCTGACCCAGAACTGTGTTTACGCAGAAAAGGTGGTTCCAGGAGGCGGCCAGAGAAGCGTGTCCAGTGAGTGACACGGGAGGGGTCGCAGGTGCCTTGGGGACGGTAAATACAGAGGCGCGTCCACCAGGTTCTCTTCTTCTACCAAAGACCTTTACGCACCCCCAGCTGTGAGCCCGACGCTGCATTTTGGAGTCTCACGTGTAGACGGACGACACGGAACAGTGACGACCTGCAGCCCATGCAGGGCGGGCGCACCAGGACTGGGAGCGTTTCCCCAGCGCGCACAGAGCAACACAGCGACTCTGGAAAGGGGAGAACATGTCCTGTGATGCCTGGTGACCCCAAAGCCACGTCGCGCTGCAGGGCAACAGCTCACAGGTAAAACGAAACGCGTCGCTGGAGAAATAGTTCGACGATGCACCGGAAGCCAGGAAAGCCGGACAAGGGAGAGGCGGGGACGGGGCAGGCTCTGCCCCTGGAGGCGGCTGTCCCAACAGCTGGGAGGCGTCGGCGCTGCCCCGGCCCCTCTGCGCCCCGTTCCCACAGAGCCCGGAACAGAGGCATGGGGAGCAGCCCGGCCGATGCACGTGATCTCGCTCAGGTTCACAGCACAAAGCGATGGGAAGGAACCTAATGGCTAAGCGAATCTCGGGGCGTTTCATGCACAGAAGTGGTTGGTTTTTCTCATCCTGAAAGGCCCCACATGGCTGGACATTTAGTCATTTAGATGGAAAGCGGAGATGGAAGGGGATATGGCTCTGCCTAAAATCTGTCCGCCTGCCACCGTTCGCCTCACTTCGATTTGCTTTCAGCTCCCTGCTGGGTGTCGGGGGTGGGGAGGGGGGTCCATGAACAGCTGTGTGTTGTGTTGTCTTCCTTTCTCTCCCCAGCCCCACTCCTGGCCCGCCAGGAGCCTCAGGTGCCCGGCGGCCACTACGCGCCAGGGACAGCAGGGTCACCGTGGTCGGACCCCCTGCCTTGCCGGCTGCCTCCGTACCGCCCTGTAGGCGTCAGCCAGCCCAGCACAGGAGACGCCACCCCAAAAGCCCTTCAGGACCATGCACTTAACGGGTGTTTGGGATCAATGGAGCTAATGGATTTGAAACACGTGTAAAAGAGCAAATGGATATCTAAATAGACCTATAATGTCGTTGGGGAGAATGCCCAGGATGGGCGAGTCCCCGACGGAAGGCAATTTCAGCCCCACGGAACGAAGAGAAGTGCCCGCGATTTCTGTTCATTTCCAGCGCACGACCTACCCCAGGCGGCCTTTCTGAGGATCAGGTGACGAGATTTACAACTTCAGGGGTGACAGAATGGGGGGTTGGGGGGACATCTGGGGGGGCTCTGGGAGATGAGCTTCGGCCTCCTTTTGGGGGCTCATACTTTTCCTTGTTAATCAGAAGCTCTGGGAATCGCCCTCACCTGTAAGTGTAAAGGAATTGAAGCCAAGCATTTGAACACGGAATTGCTGTACGTCCATAAACTTCTACCAACTGAATAGTGTCCTTGTTCCGCAGCCAGTTTTCCTAAAGTTTATAATAAAAGTTGATTGCTTCCTAACATACGAGGCCTGTCCAGAAGGTATTAAGTTGTGCATTAGGAAATAGACAGGAGAGGACACAAGATACAAGAAATGTTACACAGGACAGTGACACCTCAGTCCCCCCCTTAGGTGCCGTGGGACCTCACACCGTTCTGAATCTCATCCATGGTCTGAAATCTCTCCCTTTCAAGATGATTTTAGCTCCGGAAAAAGGCAGAAATCCCAGAGCACCGAACCTGGGCTGTCGAGGGCTCAGTCACTGGAGTGATTTGATGTTTTACAAAACAGTGGAACCCTGAGGGAAAGCCCACCAGGAAGTGGGGGACGTAGCACTGGGCGCTGAGGGTCACAGGCAGGCTCTCACCCCCCTGAGCCTGTGCGTGACGTGGTTATAGAGTCTCAGCCGGCCATGAGGGGTTAAAATCACATTCACTTCAAACGTTAAGTGCATCCATCCCAGATTTCTGCCCATTCCCAAGACGGCATCGTTTTCCGGTGCAGAAAACAGCCACCGGCCTCAGAGACACCCCACTGCGGAGGGACAGTTCTGCCTCCTCTGACCTTCCTGCGGCCTCTCACGAGCAAATGCTAAGGAAAGCGTTTTCGCAGTTCCATTGTGATTTAACGAATACGAGTATCAGGCCAATGTCAGCAAAATTCAAACAGTTTGCATGGCCGGACTTTCGGGAGGGACCTCGTACGTGTATGTGCAGAATACCTGACCCCACGCCAAACACGTACACACACGTTTTTCTCCAGTGCACTGAAAGCACCAAATCCCCGCCTAGCGCCGTGTGTGTCTCCAGGAAAAGTAATTAAGTAGGAAGTGCTGATCTCGCTAATGCTAATGACGGGTTTACTAGAAATAAACTGCATTTAGCATGCAGTCCGCATCGTCAGAAATGACTGGCAAATGAGCACCCGTCGTTTCTCCACCAGTGGAGAGAGGAATCAGGCCTGGTGCACCCGTGTGGACATGTGTGTCACAAGAGGGGACCACAAAACCGCAAGTGCTCCAAGGAGCCTAGAACCCCCTTCTTCCTTGTTCTTTTTGTAAAATCCGTTGGGCGTCCTCAGCACCCCTGGCCGTGCCGTCTGGTGCCTCAGGATCGGGACAGAGGGATGTTCTTGTCACTGTCTAGACTTAGCACCCTCTGTTGTCACTGAAACCAGCTTCCGCTTGGTGGCCCCTCAGCAAAACTGCGCGCTGGCCACCGAAGTGGGGTGCCCGTCCTCACGGGGGACAGGAGCTCCCTCTTGGGTGTGTGGGTGTGGACAGCTTCAGGGAACCCAGTTCCTAACCCTCGCTGTCCACACTTTGTTTCCAACATGTTCTGCTGGAGACCAACCTCCCCTCTCACGTTCCCGTGGATGGACCTGCCTCTCACGCCCCGGAAACTCACAATGAGGGGTTTGCCGCCTGGCGTGGAGGCCTACGCGTGGGATCCTACCCAGATCACGCTCCTGAGGGCGAGCCCGTCTCGGTGCCAGGCAGAGCACTGTTGTGTTTTACGGGGTATATAGCCATGAGGTTTCCCAGCCCTCAGTCTCCCGACCAATTCCCAGGCAAGGCTGTTGATACGCATCTTATTTTATGAAGAACTGAATGCTTACCCCTCGGCTGTACTCAGCTGTGAGTATGCAAAACAGGTTATCCTTGTTTTATTACTCTACTGCTTTCCCTACCAACAACTCTAAACCTACATTTGCCCCGCCCGGGATGTATTTCATATTATCACCGCAAAAATGAATAATTCCATTTTTGCTGCGAAACTTTTTTAATTTACGGTCGCACTTCACACAGTTTCACCTTCAGCAGAATGAACTCCAAAATCATTACCGTGCTCCATGAAGGGAGCGGAAAGGAGAGCCAATTATTGGGACTCATTGATAAACACTGGCATCGCTTAATTGTCAAGTTCTCCCGCTAATGAAGCCAACATGTTCGCGGCGGTGACTTCGGTACTGTCTTGCATGTGCGCGGGAAGCGATCTATTCCAGAGCAAGCCACGTTAATTGAGAAACCTCTTCTGCCCTAAATGGAATGCCATGCTTTCCAGAGTTCTGGGTAAACACATTCTATGCAGCTCCATGGGCCATATAATCACCTTCAGGCCCAGCCTTCTTAAAAATAATTACTTTCCTCTGAAGGTGGAAATAGAAAATTGCATCTTGTTAAAGCCCACACAAATTATGCTAATGCGATTATTAATAACACGCTCCATTAAAGACTGGGAGAGGTGGAGGGAACTCTGAAGCTGTTGGGACTGGGGCTGGGGCTGCCACGTAAGCCGTGTGGTCCCCTGGGGAAGGTGCTGCCGTGACCGGCACTGCAAAGTGTTCCATAATTGTTCATTTTAGGCCAGATTACACGGCCAGAAAAGAAACCTGATGTGCCTGGCAGTCACGCCAGCGACACCGGCCTGGTCTGGTCATTACCCTGTCAGCTCACGTGTCTGTTAAACATAATTGTTTCTTCTTCGGTTTCTCCGAAATCTGACGCCTCGCACCTCAGCAAGGCGCCCCTTGTGACGTGGCTGTCGGCGTGTGCACATGGGTGCAAATGATTGCCTTCCGTACTATGACGGAAAACTACATGTGGAGTCCATGATTTAGTATCATCTTTGGAAAAGATGTAAAGACAAGTTGCCCAGGTCCCTTCCTTGGACACTGTCTGGGAAAATGAGCTGTGGGCGAGGAAACCTGGAGCTGGTGACAGTGCCCATTTCATTGTCACCGTAAATGTTCTGCCGACAGCGGCAGAGGGTGACACAGAGGAAGCAGGTAGCCCCCATTGAAGGATAACTGGCCTTGAGTGGAAAGCATTAGAAGCATTAGGCTCTGAATGTGAAAACATTTTGTTTTGACTACTTGTTTTCTTTTAGATAAAACAAATCAAATATATAATCAAATGTAATCGAATATGTCCTAATTCTAAAAGATCTTTCTAAAGAGAGCCTGCACGTGAGATGAATTAAGTCATTGCGTATTCACTGAATCAACATCATCCTTCTGAAGGTTTCTCCTCCTCTCTTCACCGTAAAATGCCAATTTTATTTTCAATGCTGTCCACTGAATGTGGACTCTAAATGGAGCGTCTTCAATGATGGGAACCTACATCTTCTGTGCAGGTCCAGTGCTGCCCAAGAAACACAGTTGTCCCTTAATATGCGTTTCTCCCGTTGAAATGAAGATGCAGTCAAGACTGAGCAAGAAATGGAAACTGGAGTTGGTTTCAATCCCCACTTGTTTGGATGATGCTGCCCTTTTCCTTTGTATTTTCCTTCCGTTGTGCGGCCATTTTTCCTTCCCACTGAACGGCTATGACAGGGTCCCCTCCACCCATCCAGCCGTCCAGCCACTCAGGAACACGGGTCCCCTAACCCAACAGAAGAATCTCCCCTTCCATCCACTTCAGTCCAGGAAGTGGTCACAGCCCCGCACCACTCACTGTTTCCAGCATGTGACATTGGGACAAATAACGAAATTCATTGCACGTAAAATATTCCTACTATCATACACCTTTATACGCATGGCGAGCAAACTCATAAAGTTGGGCATAACAATTTAATCAATGCCCAGCACGAATAAATTGCAGTCTCATACATCTGCCAATGGGACTGTCCGAGATCTGGCCCGAAAGTATCCAGCCTACGTCGGCAGAATTAAAAGTTGGCGCGGGGGGTCCCTTCAGGACAGACCTCCTACGGTGACATGTAAAAATGGAGACAATTCTGCCTTTGCCTCTTCCTAATCGCACATGCAACGCTGTGGAGCAGCCCTGAAGGGCGTTCCTACAAGTCAGTGTCTCCCCCGCCGATGGGGAAGAGAATAAAATGGAAGCGTGTTCAGGGCTGGAGCGGCTGGAAGAAAGGTGAGTCGCTGGTGCAGAGAGACCTCACGAGCCGGGGCTGTGTTTCCGGGAGGGGGGAACTCATTGGGAAAGTAGTTTGGCAGGATAACGGCCACCCCAGGGACGGGAGAGCCCCTCACGGACATGACCAAGGGAGGCCGAGCTGCGTGGCGCCGTGGACCCTTCAGGAAACACCCTGCACGTGCCATCCTGTCACCCCGACCTCCTCCGGCCCCCAGTTCTCGTCGCTGCTTCTGGTGCTTTACCCTCCCGGGTTCCCTTCGTAGCATGCACCGCTCACCCCATTATTCATTTCTTTTATGCTTGAATTCACTGGGTGACGGTGAGCAGAATTACCCAGGTTTCAGGAGCACAATTCTGCAACACGTCGGCTGTGTGTTGTGTCGTGTGTCCACCACCCCAAGTCAAGTCTCCAGCCACCATTCACCCCACTTTAGCCACTTCTACCCCTGTCTTTCTCCTTTTTTCTGCAGTTATTTTACTTTAGAAAATGTGTTGCATTTGGGGTGGATGTTAGTAGCTGGGTCAGACGCCCCCTAGCCACCTGTCCGATGGTCTCCGTCCCTCCTACTTTCTTCCCTGGAAGCCCATCTTTGTGGGGGCCACAGACAGGCCCTCCTGCCCCCAGGGCCACTGGCTGTGTCCACCAGAGGCCACACGAGGGGAACTGAAGGCCAGTGGCTCCTTCAGTGAGGTGGCCTGTGTCCCTTGACACAGAGCAACTGTCCAGCTCCTGATGGATGCCTGGATGTGTCTCCTTCCATATTCCAGCCACAGCTCCGCTGTCCCCCACCTTCTCCCTCAGACCAGGGGCAGTGACAGCATAGCTACCATTTGGCCAGCTACCCACACATGTCCTGTGGATTCTCTGGGCCCACGCGATTCAAAAGAGCTCACTCAAGCTGGATTTTCCCAGTTGCACAGGGACCTCTGTGTCCTACCAGGACACTCGCTGACACAATGAACCTTCTGCTAAACACAGACACAGAGGGAGGCACCCCTTTGAAACACCCCCTGGTCCCATTCTTTGCCCTTGCTTCCCAGAGAAGCTCGCTGCCCTCAATTGATTCTCTGTCCATTCTTTACCTTTTAATACAAGTATTATACTTCTATGGCTTACTTTTTCACCTTTAACTTTTTGTCAGAGTTTATACTCTATGTAGTCTTCTAAAAGTGGGCTTCTTTCACTCAACTTTATACCCCAGAGATTCCTTCATGTTATTGCCTATGGTATGATTTCATGGTGTTTTAGCCGTGTTATATGTGTTAGATCGCAAATCTTGTGTAATTTTTTTTTAAGTTTTCTGCCCATTTTTCCTAATGGGTCATTAACTTATGCTTACTGATTTGTAAAACTTTTGAGAAAATATTTTAAATATAAATCTTTTTGTTTGATAAATAAGTCTACCCAGTATGTGTTTTTCCTTTTTATGGAAACTTTTCATGAAGAGAAGTCCTTAACTTTAATGTGGTTGAATTGACAACTCTCGTTCATTGATGGTTTAGAATTTTTATGTCGGATTTGGAAATATAGTGGACAATCATGAAGTCAAACATTTGATACTGAATTGTAAATTTTATAATTTGGGTCCTTTCCTCTCAAGGTTTTCATGGATCCCACAACAACTTCTGTACAGCTGTGTGTATTGTAGGAGCCCAATGTCCATCATTCCTTCCCAACTGGATAGAATTTGGGATGAGGTCACGGACAGGCTAAGCCTCACTGTCTACACTGCCGGACAAGATGTATCTTTGTCCACTCAGGTGACATCTCTGCATAGATGCTGAAATGTTGCTTTTTTTTTTCCTGTATGCCTTGTGATTGGCTGGACACTTCGCATGCATTATGTCATGCCATAAGTAGCTATTACCACTCCTTCCTTCCACAGGAGGGTCAGACACATGTCACTTGCCCCGGTCACGTACGCATGAACGGCAAACAGCGGACAGAGCATGGTCCCTGGCCTGACCAAGAGGACTTAGTCAGTACAGGGTCTTCCTAGGGGTGGAACTTCAGCTGGGGACCCACCACACAGAAATAGGATCTTCTCCTGGAACACAATCCTCTTGTGCCAGGATTCTGACCCCTGAATAGCCAGGGGGCTACCAACGTCTGGCCACGACCTTCAAGAAACAGCAAGAAGCTAAAAGGAAATGTGGATGACAGAAATCAAGGTAAAAAGCCCATAACCAGCAAATACATGCACAAGTCAAACTCAATTTAGCAGTCGGGCAGAGACTAACTCCTCTCACGCTCTAGAGCTGATGCTGCGGGTCCATGTGCACATGTAGAGCTCGTATGTTGTGGCCCACATACCCCTGACAGGGGATGGAAGCTAGAACGCAGGCAGCACACGCTGGCCCACGGCCCTCACCCTCAGCAGGCGCGTGTCACCCCGCTGCTGGGTCCTGTCTACTCGTGCTGTTGACCAGCATCGGTGGAGGACGGGTGGGAGGGGCTGAGCTGGCTCACGAGGGTGGCCCCACTCCCACGGCTGACGGGCGCATGGTTCAAAGCTCCGGTGAAAAACATGTTGCATTTGGTGAACTGAGATGCGTCTGTTTGAAGATGGAAGTTTCTCCAGTTTCAATGCAAATTCAAGTTAATTTTGGAAATGTAAAGGGTCTGGAAATGACATCACCCAATGCTGTCATTTTCCAGGAGAAGCTACTGAAGGTCAGAGACAGTCAGTGCCTTGCTAGAAATTCCACCACGAGTGTGTACATGGCAATTCGGCCATGTTGCCTGATGGGTGTTTCCTCCCACATTCCACAGCTTTCACCACTGGCTACTCCTCTGCTCAAAAACCTGATGTGTCTCTCCTCACTCTCAACTGGTGGCCTTATTTACTAGAACAGTGGAATCAATGACGTCAGCTTCTTCACTCAACCTATTGATACTCTGTCTATTGATCACGGTTGTCTACCTACCTACCTACCAACGGACCCACGTATCTTTCTCTCTACTTTGGGCTAAATTCATTTTTTTTCAGTAAGCGGAACAACAAAATCAATGTTTCTGTTTCTCTCCCTTCTTCTTTCTCTTAAATCAATATAATAAAAAAATAGAAATAGGCTTTTTTCCCAAGAGTGAGCATTGGAGGAAGCGGGCAGAAAGGAATGAAAAAAGGACGTTGGTTCAAATGCCACTGAAGTCTGCATGGGGACAGCTTGTCGCAAGTTGCATAAGCAGTCGGGGACAGAACCCAGAGGGGAAGCACAAGTCCTGGGCATTTATAAGAGGTTTTGTTCCAACCACACACAAAACATGATGTCATTTCCCTAATTATCAGGACCCATTTACTCAACTTCTCACACAGCCGGGCAATAATGCACCCACTACGCAGCAGGTATTTCATCCCCTGCATCCCCATGAGAGCGTCTGTTTGAGGCAGGAGGAAATATGATGGACCAGCATTGATCTGGCTTCTTCAAATGCAAAACTGCAAAGGCATATCCCTTGCTCTCAGGAAGTGTACATGGAGAAGGAACATGCATATTTTAACCCTAGGTTCTTGAACGCAGTACCTAGCTGCGTGGTTTCTTACGGGGGAAGAGGTTAGGAAGAACAAGTGGGCAGTTACAGAAACATCAGGAATGTAGTCAATAATATTATGACAACAGTGTAGGGTCATATGGGGACTAGACGTACAGGGGAGTCGGTGAGTGAGTTATGTAAATATCTACTGTACACCTGAAACCAACGTAATAGCGAATGTCAACTGTAGTTGACAAATAAAAAAGGAGACAAATAATTACCTAATATCAACTGACATTTTCCCCCAACTGTCAATATCTGGGAACATTTAAGGACAGAAGCCCCATCCACACATGATAAAGAAGGTATTTCCTTCACATTTATGTTAAAGTTTTAGTTAAAAGGTGGTGGGACATAAATAGTTGGATATAATGACAAATGATCCAGTCTGTCCCAGTAGATGGTTAACTTTCTTCTCCAATTCCAAATTCTGCTTTAAAACACATTTATGCATAAAACATGTCCCCTGTGCTCTAGAGCTGGCTGCACAGGGCTGGGGGCACCCCCCTCAGGGCTCAGGGGGTGGGCTGGGGTCAGCCCCTGCCCCCAGGCCACTGTCTGGCCCAGGAAAGAAAGAAACTTAATGTAATTCTTTCAACTTTTGTAAATCTGATAGAGAGGAAGCATTCAACTCTTCCTGTCTTCTTAGTTCCTCGTCTGTGTGAAATTATTTTAACAAGGGAGATGACTCTTGCCTTTCCACCCCCATTATCCAAGTCAGTGTTTACAAGCCTTCAATGAACTGTCCTACAAACTAAACCCCAGGGCGATGGACCTGAGAGAAATGGCTGATCCTCTCAGGGCTCCCTGAGCAGCACTTTGTACTTACGCTTTGATTCTTGTATTACAAAAAAAAATAAAAAAGGAGCCCTGGCTGGTGGCACAGTAGATAAGGTGCCAACCTGTGAACCCAAAGGTCACTGGTTCGATTCCCAGCCAGGGCATGTAACCAGGTTGCAAGCCAGGTCTCTAGCCAGGTCCATAGCTGGAGGCAGGTGAAAGGCAACCATACTTTGATGTTTCTCTCCCTTTCTTCCTCCCTCTCTACCCTTCTCTCTGAAACTAGTATTTTTTAAAGATAAAAAAGGTAGAGAATAATCAAAAGCAGAGTTTGTAAAATTTGTATTTATATCTTTAAGACACAGACCTGTTGTATATTAAACATTAGCCTTAAGGCATTCTTTTCCCTGTTGCTCTTTCTTTTAGTTCCCATCTCTCTACCTTTCCTCTCTTCCCTCCCTTCTCCCCACTTTTCTCCTGAACAATTTAGTTGCAAATGTGAGAGAGGATGAGTGTCCATCCCATAGGAAATGCACCCAGTTTCTATTTGGAAAGCATTGTTCTCATTTTAAAAGGTTGTGTTTTTTTATTCTTATTTTTAGCCTCGGAAACTCAATGTTGGCTCTGTTAATTCTTAATCCATTTTTTTTTTTTCAAAGAAGCAACAGAGTAAAAACTCTTATGAAGGAACATTGCATCCCCAAAGCAGAACGAGGTACCTGCTCACCGTGACAATGAGGCAGACATTCCAATTCCCTGCTAACGCCCTCGTCTTTGACGTGTCTTTCATCAGGAGGCCTCCATGTAGTTGTGTCACTATGAGTGTGTCCACCAAGCTAACCAATAACACCAGGGTGACGGGTTGGCAGGCCAGCAGGCCTTGGGGCCACTGCGCCCTGTGTTCCCAGGCAGCCCCATGCACAGGGACCGGATGTTGTCTCTGCACATGTTCCCTGGAAAATCATTCTGTCCTGTTCTTACGGCAACCAGGCTCTTTTTCTCCGCAGAGAGAGGGGGAAGCGCTTTCAACGCCATAAGGCGTGTCAACGCCCCCAGACTACACGGCAAGTGAGCCACAGTTTCCCCGTTTCACAGGCCCCCCAGCCACGGACACAATCCCGGGGAAATCCCAAGGCGCCCGGGGAGGTTCGCTGTCCCCACGGCGCTCAGCCCTGAGCAGAGCTTTCGGGGTTGAAGCCGGAGCGAGGGCTCGGTGCCGACACTGATGGGGGAGACGGCACGCGCTTCTCACGGCACTTCCAGCAACAAGCGGAGGCAAGAGAACGGAGGAGGGGGACAGCGGGGACTGCGGCCGCGGCCGGAACCCTGGTTGACCTGGCGTTTGACGGCGGTCACCGTGCATCGTGGTCACTAAGATTTACACACACACACGTGACCATGCAAGCTTCCACCTTGCTTCGTCCGTGACTGGATACGATCTGTGAGCCTTTCGCAACGTTTAACGTTCCTCCCGTCCGTTCGAGCCTCATGAACCTGCTCAAGTGTCCCCAGTTATTCCTTTAGAAACGCGTCCATCTTCTCCGTTTCTGACTCCGCTGCAGCCGCCACCCGCCCGGCGTGGTTTCCGCGTCGTCTGACTGACCACTGCACCTTCCTCCGCCCAGGAGGGTCTCTGGTCAACACCCGGGTTTCTCCCGCAGGACCTGTGAGCCGCTGCCACCCGTCACCACCTCCCCTTCCGGTCACCCCTCCCTTTCTTTGCAAACGTTCCCTCTCCTCTCGGTTACTAACTCAGGGGGTGCTCCCAAGCTCAGTCCAAGTCCCGTCCCTCGCTGCACTGGGTCACGTCTGTCCTGGCACACGTGTGGAACCCGCAGCCAGATCCACCGGCCGGGTAGAAACACAGCAGGGCATGGATCCCACCCCAGGTCACATGCTGAGCGAGCTTCACCTGCCAGGTCGTGTCCTGGGTGTCAGCAGAGCCGACCCCACGAGGGCCTGGCCTCCCCCAGCAGGCAGGACCCAGGTTCCCTCACCTGTCGGCCTCCTTCCATCACCACTCAGACCTGAAGCTGTTTCACCGTCACCCGCGGAAGCCAAGATGTACACCCTGAATCCATCTCCGCCACAGGTCACAACCGTTTCTTTCCTCTACTGTCCACTGTCTCCTAATTTGTGTCCGTGAACTGGTTTGACATGGGCCTGCAAGGCCCTTCAGGACCCGGCCTGTATGCCCGGCACCTGCCCGGCCACCACGGCCCTGGCCTGTGTGGGGTTTGGAGGAGCCGTTCCCTCTCCCCAGGACAGAGCTGGACCGTGGTCTTTAACCAGCCCTACCTCCCAGGTTTGGTCCGTCCCCTTAATTACGCCTCCATCACTACGGATATCAACCCTTCCTACCAACTAGCAGTTTCTTTTTGTGTCTTTGGATGCTGTGATTCTGATTAAAGACTCTCCCCTCTGATGCCTCAAGTTCACGATGGCACGAACGAGGTTTCTTTGCCACTAGATCAACACGTGTTACTACCGTGCCTCACACCTATGAGGAATTGAGTCCATTGTTGCTGCTTGAAAAAAGGTGAAATGAGATTTATTTTTTTTTAATCATATGACTACCTAGAGTTCATTCTTTCAATGTACGCATTTGACATTTGCCATAGACACTAAAATAGAATTTGAGACCATCAACAAGTGCGCTTCTGTAACTATGAAAAACGGCGTTCAATTAAACCTTCTGCCCATCTTGCATAGGTGGGAGCACCTGAAAGCCCGTCACATGACGGCTGCGCTCATGCAAGAGTGGGGGGCCGGGTGCACACGTGACCGTCACAGATGTGAACGCAGCACGCGGTTTACCCTCACATTCCAGCGGCACTTGCAAGCCCTGGGGGTGGACAGGATGCGTGGGGACACACAGGGAGCTAATGCAGGACATTCCAGGTTGATGTGTCTCATTTCATGAACGTGGGGAAAGGTCAGAAATGAGACCTGGGTACCGCACGTGAAAATACCACGTTTTGTAGTTTATGGAAAATACTCATTTGAAAAGACGCTGTTACTGAGTCTAAAGTCATTCCATCCATGGTCCCATCTCAGGACCTTTCAAAAAAATGTAACTTGAATGATGCCTCCAGGTGATAAAATTTTAAATGAATATGATGAATGAAGAAAAGGATTTTTTAAATTGTGAGAGCTTAATTAAAACGAAGATGTTAATTTAGAACACAGAAGTTCTAATAAGGAGACTTGGAGTCTAGTGTGGAAGATGGCAGCTGATTTTGGGGTTCAGAACCTCTACTGCTGGTGTTTAACTTAATTTACAGATTTGTGACAGATGCTGTGACAGGAAATTTATCAGCCTGTGTAATCATGTGTTTCCATCGCATCAGAACTACCTGTCCGTGATAAAACAAGTAACTGTTGAAGAGAGTTTATGTGACTGACTTACACAGGGAACTTGGTGAATTTTCATGCAATGATCTCATTATGGAAAATATGCCTTTACCAGAGAAATACAGTAAAAGGCTGCAGTTAACAAAATTTCTTTCATAAATAATTTAAGACCGATCAAGACTGTAGGCTATAATTTAAATTACCTATGTGTGTCCATTAAAGATGATCATTTCTTCCCTGCTGTTGCTTTAAATCATTACAAAACTTTCTAAAAACGTTTCCTTTGACCAGAAAATGTTCGAGATCAGTCTAATTATCTATAAGCCACACACAAGCTATTAAGAAAGGTTCAACAACCAGAAAAATCGAAGTCCTGGCTGGTGGCTCAGAGGATAAGACGCCAGCCTGCGAACCCAAAGGTCGCTGGTTCGATCCCTGGCCAGGTCCATAGCTGGAGGCAAGTGAAAGGCAACCATGCATGGATGTCTCTCTCCCTCTCTGCCTCCCTCCCTGCCCTTCTCTCTGAAAATAAAATCTTTTAAAAGATCAAAAGGAATGAACACACATACTAGGTCAGGTTTTCCCTCGCTAACTGAAGTCACTGAGACAACGGGCAGTTTTCTCTCACCCCTACCTGGCTATGGCTGCACCATCGGGACACTAACACCGTCACACGTCCGTGTCCAGTCTCCGCCTCCACCCCTCCCTGCTGCTTCCCCCGGAACTTACACCTGGTTAGCCTTTCGCCCCACCTAGTCATGGCTGCACCTCCACATGCCAGTGAGAAGGGGTGATTCTCAGCCTTTGTTATTAGCCTCCTTCCCTGCTTTTCGAAACCCGCTCTGTGGCCTGCAGAACACAGCACTCCGTTCAATGCCGTGTACGATTTCCCCGCCTTCCCCATTGTCCGCTCCCTCCCAAAGCACCGTCAGGAATCTTCACCAAGCCCTACATGTTGGCACATCCAAGGCTCATCTCTGGTGCTTCCTTTTCCTCCGACTCACTCATAAAATGAACATGATCGGTTTTCCATACTAGAAAGTCTCACATATGTTTTCCCTTTGGTCTTGAAATCACCTCTCAAGTCCAATCTTATATTATTGTCCTCTGGAGCAACCCTGGTTAGAGTCTGAAAGCCTTTATTCATGTTTCTGGAGGCATCAGCTCCCTTTAGCAACACAAGGCAAGCGGTAATCGAGTGAGATCGGAAGCAGTTATCATTACTGGGATGTGAGACACACATCTAGCATTCAGGACTGCAGCCGAACACTTCGCTTTATGAAATACCTGAGAAGTGGGCTATCATTTCATGGGACAGGTATGAATTCCATAAAGCCCCGCTTTTGGTGATGCGGTGATCCTAGTCTCTCTGAATTTGTGCCTATTGACTCGGGGAAACACTGGGAATGAGCAAAGAGACAGTGACACTGGTGAGTATTGCTGCTTGGCAACCAGAAAAAATAAATCTTCTTACCTGTGTGAAGCAGCAGCTCGTGGGCCTCTCAACTTCTGAAATAGTGTGGATGTGAGATGAGTCCCAACTCCCCCTGTCACTGACAATTTCCCTCTTCCCATCACTCATCTCCTCCCACCTGTCACACAGTCTATTAGGTAAGGGGATCATGATGGTTTAGCCCAGCTTGGGTGGATGGGGACAAACTAAGGAAACATGTCTTGTAGGTGCTGGGATACTGAGCTCCACCATCACTTACAATGACAACACATTTAATGCTGCAAAACTATTCAAGTAATCACCATGAACGTAGCTTCAGAAGTGGCTCAGTAAGACGGTTCCTATAACATTCTCATCTCAAGGTTTCCAGATACCTCACTTAAAAAACCAAGGGTTGTCCAGCATTTATTCACCCATTTAATGATTCATTCACCCTGAGCTTCCTGGTCACCCACAGGACAGGAAGCACTATGGGAATAGCTAGGTTCAAGCTTTTTTAAAGAAAGTTTTAAAATACATAGTAAAATGCTGATTCCCATCCATGTAATCCTTGTGAAATACAATTTAGATAAATAAGGTATAGAAACACCAGTTATATATTCTCTGCTTCTATACTTTCCAATATAGTCAAGGTACAAAGATGTTTGAATACATTTGAAAGTATTCAATATTCTCTTGATATTAAATGTTGAGCCAGAATTTTCCCATTAGTGTTCTGCATATGGATAATCAATTATGAGCCTGAACTCAACATTCCCAATCTGATAAGCATCCAATATGAAGAAAACCCAGACACCTGCCTGGTATGGAATCCCACTTCCCCAACGCAGTTTGCATTCCCTACTTTAGCAGATCAGGGAAAGCATGAATATCAATACTAGACCCAACCCTGTAAGTTCTGTGGCAGGATTTAGCAGAGACTAACATGAGAACACCCCCTGTGCACAGCCATGCCCACGTCAAAGGTGAAGTGCAGGCCAGTCATTTACAAGATGAAGACCACAACGCAGGCTCGTCTTCACTGGTAACTGTTCACACCCCACATG
Organism: Noctilio leporinus; assembly: GCA_004026585.1. Taxonomy (NCBI): domain Eukaryota; kingdom Metazoa; phylum Chordata; class Mammalia; order Chiroptera; family Noctilionidae; genus Noctilio; species Noctilio leporinus. The sequence goes on from PVIW01003780.1 coordinate 112,676, forward strand.
GATGTTACAGCCCTGTCATGATCTCGCTGCCTGACCTGTATTTCACTACTTCAACTATTTGTTATTTCAGAGCTGCTTTCATTTGCCTAATAAATGCTCTGCCCTGCCTGGGTGCCACACAGCTACCCTGAGATGCCATCCGTGCCCCTGCCCTGTCCCCGAACATCTTCCGGATTGGGACACACCTTCTCTGCTCCCAGACCCAGGGAGCTCAGTGGACTCCCAAGAGACTCAGGGCACTATTTTTACGAAGGCAAAAAATCGAGAGACCTGACCGACCTAGATCTTGATTTTTATTCCTGTTAGGGTGGATCCAAAGAGATACCTCATTATTGCATTATTTTAGAAGGGAAATGCCTAATCGAAAATAGTCTGCTTAAATTATTTAGGGCTTTTGAGTTTGAGTGCTGAAAGCATACTTATCTATGATGACAAACTCAAATTGTTCCTCCTCGTAATAAAACAAATGGAATGTACTTCTCCATTTCTTCGGGTTTTTAATTATTTTTCAGTTTTCCCCACTTAGGTACGTGCAGGACATTTTGAGCCAATTATTGCAATCTAATGGATTCACTGGGACAGTTCCATGTTATTCTTTCTGGAAGCAAACAAGTCAACCAAACTTTATATCCGAAATCCCATATGGGCCTGAAGAGTCTGGGAATAAGACCCACTCTCAATAGCAGGAGAAATCTATCAATTTTCACACCAGTCACATAATAAGGTCACAGTCCACATTTCCAGGCCACTCCAAGATGAGATATATATATTTTTAATATTTTCCTTGTATTTTTTTTTAAGATTTTATTTCATTATTTTTAGAAAGAGGGGAAGGGAGAGAGGCAGAGAGGGAGAGAGACATCAATGTATGGTTGCGTTTCACCTACCTCCAGCCACCTGACTGGAGACCTGATTTGCAACCTGGTTATGTGCTCTGGCCAGGATGATATTTTTAAAGTCCATCTATGAACTCGATTATGTAATAAAAATCAAGATCCATGCATAAGCATTGAGGGGTCAGGGTCACACATAGCCTAAGTCAGACCAGAGTTTATGGGCTGGGACCTAGGGCCAAAAAATGTCAGAAAAATCTCTGAGGCATTATGATTTGAAAAATAAATACACCAATGGGGCTGGTGCTACCTTGTTCCTCTTCACCCTGAATCCTTGTTAATCTGCAGCACTGAGGAACAAATGTGGATTTGGGGCTAGAAAGGGGGCCTAAAGCTACCTTAATGATTGACCTTTGACCTCAGTCACAACAGTACTTCCCAAAAATGTGTCAAGTATCAGTGAGTTGTTGTGAAATGCACCATGACTAAGTATAAATACGCATAGAGGGGTGTGTGTGTCTACTTGGTCACCATGTCCCCAAATGGCAAGTCACATCAGATGTCACCCCCACTCAAGGATTTTTATTTTCAGCATCTGATCGTTCATCCAATATGTCCCTTTGATCTCCTGCACCTGAGGAGGCAGCATAAGATTGTGGTTCAGGTTCTGGAGTTAGACACAGTAAGCTAATTGTGCATCTGAGGTTGTGATCCCAAATCAGAGCTTTGTGGGAATTGAACAACATGCACAGGACCTAGAAATGTGCCCAGCACACATTAACACTCAAAGAAATCCATCCAGACTGAGCCATAGCTGAGGCCCCATCAGCCTGGCTGACACTGTGTGACCCGCCCTGGAGATCCCCGGAGACTCTGTCACACCCAACTCACGAGCCCACCCAGCTGCTTTCCCATAGGAATGGCTGGACTTGGCTCCTGCTGCACAGCTTCCCAAATGCTATCAATCAAGCAGTAGTTGGCCTCAGTGAACCCCAACTCCCAGCACTAGCAACGGCCAGCCAAGATTCATAGTTTGGCTTCACCTGAGACTCTCCAAGCCCAGCACAAGTAACAGTATCTCTGATGGCTCTGTAACTCAGGCAGGGTGCCCTGGGCAAAACACAGGTGGGACTGACCTTGCCCTGTACCACCTGGGAAACCCCAGGGCCAGCCCACCCAGTGGACAGCTACAGACCACACTGGAGGACCACCACTCTGACCCTGCACAGCTGGTCCTCCACGGAGGGCAGAGGGTGGTGGGCAGGGGTCACAGCCGGTCCCTCCAGCTGCCTGGCCTGGGTAAATCTCTCTCATTGATTTGCCAACAGCAACCAAGGCTCAACTATAAGAAGAGAATGTACTCACGGCCAGAAGTCCGTACATATTTTTTTGAAACACTTGATATATAACCACACAGGAAGGGTGCAACCTTGAGTACCCATGTTGGGGGACAGAGGAAGCTGTGCCACAGGGCCCTACAGGACACCTACTACATCAGCCCACACTACCAAGACAGGGAGCCATGGCAGCTCCACCTGATACATAGAAACAGACAAGGAGGCTGCCAAAACCAGGAGACAAAGAAACATGGTTCAAATGAAAGAACAGATTAGAACTCCAAAAAAAAAGAGCTAACTGAAATGGAGATAAGCAATCTATCGGATGCAGAGTTCAAAACACTGGTTATGAGGATACTCAAGGAACTTAGTGAGGACCTCAGCAGCATAAAAAGGACCCCGTCAGAAATGAAGAATGCATGAACCTGAAATAAAGAACAATTTACAGGGAAACGACAATAGAGTGGATGACGCTGAGAATCAAATCAATATTATGTAACATAAGGAAGCAGAAAACAACCAATCAGAAGAACAAGGGGGAAAAAAAAGGACCCCCACCCAAAAGGATAGCATAAGAAGCTTCTGGTATAATTTGAAGAGATCCAACATTTGCATCATAGGGGTGTCAGAAGGAGAAAGAGCAAGACAATGGAAATGTATGTGAAAAAATTAAAGAAAGCTTCCCTAATTTGATGAAGGAAAGACATACAAGCTCAGGAAGCACAGAGAGGCCCAAACAAAATGGATGAAAAAGGACCACTCCAAGACACATCATCATTAAAATGCCAAAGATTAAAGATAAAGAGAGGATCTTAAAAGCAGCAAGAGAAAAGCAGTTACTTACAGGGAAGTTCTCATAAGATTGTCAGCTGATTTCTTAAAAGAAACCTTGCAGGCTAGAAGGGATTAGCAAGAAATATTCAAAGTCATGAAAAACAAGGATCTACAGCCAAGATTGCTCTAAATGATAAAGTTATCATTTAGAATAGAATGACAGGTAAAGAGCTTCCCAGACAAGAAAAAAACTAAAGGAGTTCATTATCACCAAGCATTATATGAAATGTTGAAAGGACTTATTTAAGAAAAAGAAGATAAAAATATGAATAAAATGGCAACACATCCATATCAACAATTGAATCTGAAATACAAACTAAGCAAACAAGAAGAATAGAGACAGAATCGAGGACATGGAGAGCATTTTGATGGTTGTAAGAAGGGAGGGGTTGGGGATGGGTGAAGAGGTGAGGGGATTAAGAAGTACAAATAGGTGGTTACAGAACAGCCATGAGGATGTAAAGTACAGTAGGAAATGGAGCAGCCAAAGATCTTACATGCATGACCCACAGACATGAGCGATGGTGGGAGAATCGCCTGAGGGAGTGGGGGGTGATGAATGGGAAGGGGTGAAAGGGGGGAAATCAAGACAACCCTGATAGCATAATCAAGACAATAGAATTAAAATATGTACGCAACAGGCACATATGCACATAACTACATGTTTTAAAATGGGGGGAAATGCTGTACTTGCGTTGGGGAATGGTAACGTTAGCAACGGGGTTACAGACTGTCACCTCAAGTTCCCTAGCAGCCTCCTTCATAAAACACGCGGAGGTGACGTGGTTAAAGTAGAAACTAAAATGGCCGTAGAAACATAAAATAATCCTGGAGGGAAACAGTGGCCGATCCCAGGGGAAAGCTTTCTTCAAACGCAGGCACAACGAAGCACCTTGGTCCCCATGCCTTCTCACGGCTCCAACACGGAGTTCAGGCTTTCAATCTAGTTGTCATTACCAATGCCTTTTTTTTTTTTTTTTTTTTTAAGAAAAAGAGCCCTACAGAACATCATCATACGAGTTTTCTGGCAAAATCTGAAATACAAATAAACTTTGTATTCCATTCCTCTGATGTTTCTTGCTCTAGATGGCGGTGTCCTCATAAACCTATCTTAACATTCATCCCCGTATGAGCCCATTTTTATTTTGGACCATCAGTCCTGGGTAGGTGGGAAGCACAAGACAAAAATCATCATGAATCTTGGTTTCAAGAAGTTAGACATTTGTCAAAAACTGATCTCAGCGAGATTCTGATTTTAAGCTCCTGTGCCGTGCTTGTCAAGGGAAAAATAAAGATACTCAGAACAGATTTCAAGATGGACTGAAGTCAGGCCTGTGCTCTTCCAGACGGTGAAATGCCAAATGCCACCCCACCTTCCTCCTCCCCGTCTTCTCCAGGTGGTGTTTCTCCAAAATGGGTTGAGTAGCGACAGCAACGCCTGACATGGCATCACTTCAGCTGTGCAAGGGCTTCCCGGGGCCCCTCACGGAGCTGCAGCTGTTAGACCTGGTTTTGCAGCCTTGGCTGCAATGGCCTATGGAACCAGGTGGTCTCTCCCTGCAGACCCCTGTCTACAGCCCCGGCTGAGTCTGCTACCACCACATGTTCGTGAGTTGGAGGACCACACACTGGGCACCCAAGAGAGGACGCGGAGTCCCAAGTGAGCTGAATTCCAGAAACTGTATTTTCTCACAAAAGATTCCTTTTTTCAAAAATCATCTGATAGCATGCAATTTATAGGTATACTTAATTAAGATGGCATTATTTTTCCTCCCTAGTTTACTAATTAACAGGTTTTCTTCAAATTGATGGTGGGTTTAAATGAAAACACACCTACACTGAAGAAGAAAGAATACAGGAATATAAATATGAAATAAAAGCAATTACGGAGTTTTGGTCAGTAGGTGAATTTTAAGAGAATTTCACTCAGGCTACACACAGGATTATGATCTGCATACAGAAGCAGCCTATTCACCCATCAGTAGACAAAGATGTGAGATTATATGGTATCTACATGAGGTCTATTCCGAAAGGGTCGAGCCAATGTCAGAATTAAAACTGTGCTCAATCCTTTCAGAACAGATCTTATAAATATAAAATGGAATTGTACCTAGCCATAAAAAGAGTGAGCTTTTACCATTTGTGACACTATGGAGGGACCCCTAAGGATATTAAGCCAAGCGAAACAAGTCAAAGACAATACTTTTATTTATATGTGGGATCTAAAGAACAAAAATTAAGGAATAAAACAAAACTGAGTCATAGGTAGAAGAGTGTGATGGCTGCTAGGTTGTGGGTGAGAAAGGTGAAGGGAGTGAGAAGTAGAAATTGGTAAGTACAGACAGAAGAAGGTAAACTACAGCACAGCGAGCACAGTAATACTGTAATAACCGCAGGTTGGGCCAGAGGGGATCAGTTTGTAGGTTATGTGACTGCCTAACCGCCATGCTGTACACCTGAAACTAATAAAATAATTTTGAATGTAAACTATAATTGACCAAAAATTTACAAGCGTCTGGAAACAAAAGTACGAGTTCAGGTTTGTGTGTTAAGGACAGCTGTTTGGTACAGTGCATACTTCAGGATTCCTTGCAGTGGTCAGCCCTCAGTGAGAAACAGCCTGCATGTTCATCCTGCGGGTGGGGATGTCATTCCAGCATGTTTTGTAGCCTATTTTTCAAGTGCACAGGGGAAATCTACTGGATGCAGGAAGTTCGATTCGGAGGGATAAGAAAACCGAGCTCAACTCGTAAATAATGACCTTGCACAAAGTGACTGACGAGGGAAATAACTGCTTAATCCTCTCGAACGGAACTGTATTTGCGAACGGGATTCTAGGGGTGTAAGTCACATGGCACCACCGCTGGGGCCGGGGGAAGCGGTGGGACCAGGGGGGCTTTAGAGCAGGTCTGAGCCGGGACTCATCCAATGACAACGCAGCCAAAGCGTTTCCCGTCCTTCGAGACCCCGAGACGGCGGCCGCCTTGCAGCCCCGCGGACCCGACGTAGCTGTTGCGGGAATGGAAGGAAGGCTTCTCCTCGGAGGCCTCGACTGCGTCCAGAAACCCTGACTCAAGAGCCAAAGACAAGGCGGAAAAAGGCTACCATTTGGGGTTCAACCGTAGGACATACAACGCAAGTGAAGTCTGCCCACAGGCACCCCGGAGGTCAAGGGGAGACGCTCTCAGCACCCGCTGGAGGGGGACCCCAACCTGCCTGCAGGGGAGGGATTCCAGCTCCGTTCTCACCTCCCCAGGAGGCTGAGCTCATGAGGAAGAACTCACCCCATCGTAGGAGGAGGGGTTAAATGGCCCTTTGCGGGGTCTGCGGTCGGTGGGGAATGTGTTCTCACCTCGGTATCACCCGCACTGAACCCCTGGGCCAGCCCATCTGTCTTCCAGCCAAAGTCTTTGTGGCCCCAGGGCCAGCACACGGCGGGACGCCTCGGGGGGAAGGAGAGAACACGAATCGCTCCCCGAACTTTCAACACAGCTGTGTGTTTCCCCAGTATTTGCTTCAGTGAGGACTAAGGGTTTCACCTTTAAATTTATTTTAACCCCGAAAATGAGATGTAAGGAGATGTTTGTCTCCCAAACTGTGGCTTAGAAATGCTACAAGGCCCATCTTCCCCAATGTACGTTCCCCCCCATTACCGTTCCTAGTGCAACTGCTAGGAGCTGTTGACAGCTTTTAGGAAATTCTGCATGTAATTTGTTAATGAACTTCTCACAGCCCAGAGAGGTAGAAACAGACCGGCTAGCATTCTCAAGGTAACCTAGCTGGTGAACGATGGGTTGTGAGCTTTGTTCAAAATGTGCTCTGAACCACGATGGGGAACTTCCTCCAAAGGTTCTCCGAGTAGTTGCTTCCTTTCTCTCCCAAGGCCACATTCTCCTGAAAGGTTACCACAGTGATATTTTCGGGGCACTGTGACCACTACCGCCTGGCCCACGGACCCCTCACCTTGTGCCCACCTGACAGAGAACCCTCAGGTGTAACCACCACCTCACTTCCAGGCAAACGCGTGTTTTTCGGTTCTCACCTTAACGGACTTCTTGTCCGGATGAACCTCCTGGCCAGAAGTCCCTCTCCTTCTGCCACCTCTGGCCTTGCTCTGCAAGTCTTGCCCTGTTCGTCCTCTATTTTGTTTTCACCTCACTTACGAACTCTTCTTTCTTTTATTGTCCCTCAGAGATATCGTGGAGTCTTCCTGCTCCTCTTGGCTGGTGTACCCTAACTGCCCCCTTTGATGTCCATGACTCCTGGCTGTCCGTTGGCAGACAGGCCCGAATCTACATTTCCCTTCCCAACTGTCATCTCTGAAGCTCACGCTGAGATGCGACAGCCACATCGCCCATCAACACAGATGTAAACTCTTGGACAAATTCATCAAGCAAGGCTCTGCTGATTTCCCTGGGTGCAGGGCCTTGCTTATTTTTTAAATCAGGCAAACAGAAATCACGTGGATACTCCAGGACATGTCCTGGGATATGAAAGCTCAAACAGAAGCCTGAGTTTCTACTGCACTTTTTTAAACTCCTTTTCAACAGAAATCATTAGTTGAAAATTTGGCTTTATTCATAAACCACCACCTGAATAAGGTATTTATTCTTTAGGCAAAGAACCAAACACATTCTGAGGTGTGCCTTGCTTCTGAGTAACCAAAGGCTAATAATAGCTGAGAGACCGAAGACGGGTCATCCCAATCCCAAGACGTGAACTTGAACCTTGGGAACATGCCCACTCCATAAAGGGGAAACACACATCATTAAAGGCAAACATGGAGCTCTTACCACCTGAATACAGGACCAAGTGCATGTCAAGTGGATAGAGCTTTGAAAACTAAACACAGAAATATGGTTTGAAATAGATTTTAAGGTTTAAAAAAAAAAAATCTACTCTGTTCCTGGAAATTTTCTTACTTAAAAGTATAGTGAGCCCTGGCTGGTGGCACAGTGGTTAAGGCGCCGGCCTGCGAACCCAAAGGTTGCAGGTTCGATTCCCCAGCCAGGGCACATAACCAGGTTGCAAACCAGGTCTCCAGTCAGGTCGGTGGCTGGAGGCAGGTGAAAAGCAGCCATACATTGATGTCTCTCTCTCTCCCTCTCTGCCTCTCTCCCTTCCCCTCTTTCTAAAAATAATGAAATAAAATCTTTAAAAAAAAAAAGTGATATGTGTCCCCTACGTTGAGCAAAATACTATGAAACCATTTTAATGAAATGTGTAGGAAAATTAATATAACAATGGGTAATGTACACAATGCTGGTAAGATATGATGTAGTGAGAATATTCACAGATGACTTGATGTTCTATATCAAGGCTCATAAAAATTCATGCCTAGTATTCAACAATTCTATTCATCAAAGCCAGCCTTAAAATGCTTGTAAACAAAGATAATGCATAATAGTTAAATAGATAAAATTAAGACATTTGAAACGTAAGTGCTCAATTATAAGGTTATTTATATTTTAGTGACTATCATGATGTAGTATACATTATTAAAATTTATATATGCAAAAGTCTAAATATCAGTATATAAACACATATGCCACAAAGCATTGATAATAATCCATAATACTTGAGGGACATAAATTTGCCTACGTATGATTTTTATAGGTTGTTAGCTTCGGATATGATTGAAAAACTTGGCAATTCTTTCCTTAAAGAATTTTTTTTTTCCCCTCCCATTGAACTGAATATAACATCAAGAGATTCCAAAACATTATCTCAGATTTCCCTGTTTCATCTGGAAACATTTACTTTTCTACAATAGCAAATAAGTCTTATCTGGAACTTGGTAACTCTGATGATTAACTTTTGGGATTGTTCTCAGTAGGTTTTTTGTTTTGGTTTTGTTTTTTTGTTTTTTGCCATCTTTCCCCAGGAAATGAAAGTTTCTTCTCTTGTGATAACTAAGTTCCTGGCTCTCACACAAACGTAACTGCCAATTCATCGTTTTCAGTCAAACTTTGATTCCGGGCCATGATCAATACCAGCGCCTGTACAATTTTCAAAACTGATGCTTCCCCCCTGGAAACCACCCTGGACGGGACCTGCCGCTGCTGTCAGGGCTGTGCTGTCCCCACCTACCACTGGGTTGGGGTCTTCACGCCAGCCCCGCAGTGCTGATTTGTGAGTGAGCTGCCTGCGGACCCCACGAGCACCTTCTGTACCCCTCGGCACCAGTGGCTGTGGTCGGGGTCCCCGGGATGCTTTCAGCGTCACAGGTGGGCGCAGGGCGGGGCAGACACAGACCTGGGCAGCCTTCCGTCCACCTGCAGCGTTGCCCAGCACCTGACGGGCCTTTAACAGAGGCCTTGACCTTGAATGTGATTTTCCCATCAGCTCAAGTGTCCTCCTTGGAGGGCTGCACTGACCACCGGAGCTTTCCCTGCTCCTCGGGATGACCTTGACCAGCCTAAAGCTGAACAGGTCGCACGTCCACGTCTCGGTGTGAAAACGCAGTTCACGATTCGTCAGTCCCTCTTAGTAAACCCCTTCTACTGCCAGACGTGCTGTGCTCACAAGCCTTGTTCCCGCTCGCGGGGGAACTGGTTTTCTCTCACGCTCCACCAGGGCCCTGGGCCCCTGTGAGTGGCCAGGACCACCCCGTGGCCATGCGTCCGTCTCCACCCGGGAGCTGGAGCCCCCGGCCCTGCCCGCTGTGCTGTCTGGCTGGACGGGGGACTGTGGCCGGTGCTGTGCGCCTCCCCAGTCGGGCGAGGGGAAACTCCTTCCTCTGTCCCACCCGCCGGCTGGCACGTCAGGTGGCGCCAACTGGAGGCGAATTCTGAGGGGGAAGACAGAGGCCACAGGGGAGCACAGTAAAAAATAAGCAGCATTACGGAATTCCATTTACACTTTTTATGTCGAGTTGCCTACGTGGGTGTACAAATGCACGACCAAACTTCAAGTACTTTAACGTAAATTAAGCTATTAAATAGAGCCGTTGTACCTCAGGCTGCACTGTCACGCAATATTCTTCATCCGACCAGGTTTTCCTTACATTTTTCCAACTGTCCTCTACAATAAATACAATGAAACGTTCAATTACCATAGTCATTAAATAGGTGACCTGTTAAAAATAATACTTAGGCCCCGGCTGGTGGCACAGTGGATAAGGTGCGGGCCTGAGAACCCAAAGGTCACTGGTTCGATTCCCAGCCAGGGCACATCACCAGGTCTCCAGCCAGGTCCGTAGCTGGAGGCAGTGAAAGGCAACCATACATGGATGTCTCTCTCCCTCTCTGCCTCTCTGCCTCTCTCCCTTCCTCTCTAAAAAAAAATAAAATCTTTTAAAAACATTATACTTAGGATATAATATTCCCCCAAATAATTCAAGTTTTCTCAAAATCTTTCAAAAAGCCACATTATGATTTTGTTATTTAAAAGACAACTATCCTCTAGATAACCGGCCAAAAACCCGCTACCAGGAAAAAAGTTGCAATGATCTTTTCTTCCTGTGTAAGGATTATGAACTGCGGCTCGGGGCTGCTCTGTGCTACCACTTTCATTTTGCAGAAGTCAAGAAACTCAAAGTTATAGTCCCTCCACAACCTTTGATAGCTTCAAAGAAGTTATTATATCACATATTAAAATGTAGTCCATGTAGAAATAGGGCCAACCTTTTCTTATTATAAGAAGTACTTGTCGTTACCATGGGATTCATATAACTTCGACTCATAAAACTTCAGTGGTGGAAAAGATATTAATGTTAGCTTAAACTGACTTCCCTGTCATTCCATGGTGAGTCTAAATGGAAATGATTTTTAAAGCAATTCTAAATGGAACCTGGTTTAGAACTGATTACAAATACCTAGGTTGAGGTAATCAAATACAGTTTATCAGATATGGTATTTTCCCTAAGTTTCTGAATTCAGAAACACTGTTATGAATGGCCATCCCTAGAACTGAGAACAGGGGCAGACAAGTGTGCTTAGAGTTGCAAGCACATGAAACAGGGTGCATCATGTGATTATTATTCTATTTGTATTGCAACTGTAAGCCTATTTTTGCCCACTACTCTATGTTCTTAAAATAATCTGCATCCTGCTTTGTCACCTAAAGCATCTGTTAGGTTTAGAAGCAGCACAACTTCATGATGGAAATAAGATTCAAATTACAGGAGAGAATAAAAGTCTCTTCACTTGGCACTGTTGACAAAGGGGCACAGCAATTTGTCACAGCTTTTGTCAACGTAAATGAAATATGAAAGGGCATGAAAAAGTGTTTCTAAGAATAATACAAGAAAATATGATAAAGGCTAGAAAATGAAAATTAGAGAATATAAGAAAACGTTGAACATGTAAGACAATGGCAATGTCCCTGGTGCTTTAAATCTAAGTTAAAATAAAATGTGAAACTATTAGTTCAGATAGAATGTGGAAACAGTTTTTGATGGAAGTAAATGTAGCTGAAAATTGTGAAGGTCCTTGCATTTTCTGGAAAGTGGGAAAAGTAACAATTTAGGCTATAATCAATCTGTATTCACTCTAGAGGGATTATTGCAGAACTAAAAGAATGGATTATAATCAAATGACTGACATGGAATTTAAATAATAAAATTATTTTTAACACAAAATTTTTAACACAAAAGAAAAAATAATGCAGGTGACAAATATATGGCAGGATAAAAGGTTTATGGTTGTTTGTATGGAAAATAATATAAGAAGTATAATAAACTTAGTGTATTGACCACTCACAATTGTAAACCTAGGTTTACCCCCACTCTGTAGAACACTTATAGGAGAAAGCAGAGCTAAACTTGTATATATTTAAAAATCACATTAAATGTAAATAAACCCAACACTCAAGTTAAATACAAAGATAGGCACATTAAATTTTAATAAGGCGGTGAGAACAGGAACAGATACTAAAGATGCCAATAGCTTGATAGTAAGATGAAGATAAAAGATACACGATTCAAACCTAAGGTGGCTTTCAGGCGAGAAATTTAAGCAGGAAAAAGAGGAGCATTTTATGCTGATTGAAGGGACAAGTCAATAAAAGGAAACACAATCCTAATGTTGTATGTGCTAATAATCAAGTATTTAAAGCAAGAACTAAAATATTTAAGGGAGACTAGAGTCACCGTTGTGGTATAAAAATGTCATACATTTCAACCAGCAGCACAACAAATATTATTAGAGACAGAAGACTCGCACATGACCGAAAGGCCTCCCTGGCTCACATATATTGTCATAACCAAGAAATCAGACACTTTTTTCCAAGCACAACGACCCTTTGCCAGAACATTCCAGATGCCAAACCATAAAGCAACTCGAACGACTTCCAAGAGGTGAAACGTACTTACAACCTATTTTTGGGCCATGGTGTGCTTGAGCTGGAATTCAGTAAATAAGAAGATACCTAAAGAATCCCAAAGTTCTCCCAGTAATATATTTGTGAATAATGCTGGCATCAATTAGAAACCACAATATAAATCCAAACCGTGTAAACTAATAACCAAATTTCTAGTGAAGATCCTCTATGCCAAGCAGGCACGTGCTGAGGGAAAATTAAACCCTTCATGACTGCATCTGATTTCTGACTTTCCAAACTTTGATTTCTAAGTATTCAGCTGAAAATTTGGGGAAGATAATAGAAAATTAGCAACCAGGGCAAAATCGCTGTTCCTTGGCAAAACTACCAAAACTTTCCAACTCTAGAAGGACTGATAAAGAATTCAATGAAAAATTGCATGAATATATAATATAAAACCAGTCAAGAGAAATGACACACCACTTCTTATAAAGGTAAATGCTATAAAGAACAAAGATATTGAACTACATTTGAAAATCTGTACACAAACCTTTTTCTGAAGGGGAGGGAATAAAACTTTCAAAGCCAGGTATAAGAAGAAATTTAAAGCCATCATGGCCTAATACTTAATAGTTTAAATTTGTAGAGTAAAACCTTTCACCAAAATAAATTCTAAGCCAAAATATCTTCATCAGTATATTCCTTAAACTTAGGTAAACGTTTCCAGGGAATAAAATCAAGGAGCTCATAAAATATTTAATGTGAAACAGAAGGCTAAATCCTGGTAATGTCCGCTGAAAATTCACAACTAAGTTGTATACATGAGATAGTTTCACAATAAAATAATGCAAGATTTCCTTAGGAGGCCACTGCTGGTTCCCTAAGCAAGGTGACCAGCAAACTGCCCCTTACGGATGAAAGCAAAGAACACGGGCCCTGGCTACACAAGGTTTTCTTCTATTGACACCTGTGCCAGAGTAGGTGACGAAATAATTTTGTTAAAGGATTATCATTTAAATAAGGGGAATCACAGTAACATTGGTAGAGAGAGAAACAGGGAATGGGGACAACAGGGAAGGGTTAGAGAGAAAGTTCTGATCTACAAAAAATCACTCAATGAAGAAAAATCAACAGTATCGGAAAAATGATTATTTTTTTAACTTCCTGGAAGTGACAAATATTTCAGGCAAGAGTCACAAGCACTCTGAAATCACTGCCACACTTTCAGGGGGCCACTGCCCAGCTGGGCGGCAGAGCTCGCACCCCTGCCAACGGGAAGTCATTTCTCACAGCCCATTAGGTCATCAATGTGGACATTCTCCACGTTGTTCAGATAGACACGTTCTTGCTCCATCCGAAAATGACAGGAAAACAAAGATAAACAGAGACAGATGCAGACAGAGAGAAAGAGCCAAAGAGGTAGCCCTCTGGTGCCCCTCCTATAGGACACTGATCCTAAGGGGTCAGGGCCCCACCCGTAAAACTTCAGTTACCTGTCATTACTTTGATAGATGTTCAGTCCCCAAATACAGCCACACTGGGGGTCAGAGACTCACATAGGTCTGTCGGGGGAGGGGGGACATAGACATTCAGTCCCTAAAGTAGCAAGGCCTGAGAGTCACCACCCAGCCCACCTTAACCTAGTGGTCACCTTCACATTACTCATTTTGGGCTCTGATGACACAAAAAAGGCAGTGCCCACTGTCAATGGTATAGATTCTCATCTGCCAGGTCATCCCACGCCTGTTCCTGTGAAAATGCAGGTGACACTCTGTAAACGGAACCTGAACTATTAGAATTTCATCACCTTGCAAATGGGGATGAGGCTGAAGGAATTTAAAAGATTAACACACTTGGGAAACATAAACCTAATGCTTCTTCTGGGAGTATTTCTGGCAACTGGGGGTCTCATCTTGAAGGGGGATTGAACTGCATATCAAAGCATCTGCTATAACGCCCAAATTTGATTGGCTCGTGAATGACGATTTTACTTAAAAAAATCATCTTTGGGGCACTTTGGAACATTTAAAAATGGGCTGGATTTTGATACAAAGATACTGTTAAATTCAGCTTCACTGTAATAAAGACACGGTGGTTACGCGCGTTCTTATTTTTAGGTGATTTAGAACGAAGTCGATTGAAATGACAAACATGGCAACATGTTAGAAAAAACAGTAATTTGGCATTTCAAGCTCTGTCAAGCGTATGAATCCCCCTGGCTGGGAGGATGTCAGAGTCTGACCTTTTCCACTTTGGTGGTTGCAAGGCCTCACCTGACATTTTCTTCCTCCTCGGTGTTTACGCCCTGACGTGATTGATTTGATTTTGTAATTGAACACAAGTCTTCAGGAGCAACTCGGGGGTGATCGATACGTCATACAGGTAAGGTGCAAGTGTGAGCATCAAACCACAACACCGCCTTTGCCTTGGAGACACAGCATCGAAGAGAAAAGCCATTAAAATCAAGCTAAGGGCACAGCGAACAGTCACCTTTTACAGATGTTTCCTGATGACCTAACACGGCCCAGCCCCCGATTTCTGGTGGGGGTGGGGGACACATTGCCAAGTAGGAGACACAGGCCGCTGGGCCACCCGGTTATTAATGCACCGCCCTTCCCCCAGCCCTGCGGTGGCCGCGGTCCCAGGAGTCCAGAGCCGGGACCCGCAAACCATCACGTCACATGTTGCGTTGGTTTCAGGCGCTTTGCTTGTTCATCTGGCCATTGTCACCCACGTTGGCCCTGGAAGCAACTTTTGCTTGAAACCAAGTGTTGCAGCGAACACACACGCTGACCGGCAATTTTATCTAAGATCTAATGCAGGTGCAAACACGAGTTAACTTGGTTGGGGCTTGAAAACACGAGTTTTTTTTGCAACCAGCCAACAATGTGCTCAAGTAAAGACATTAGGCACATGAAATTGCTAACCCCGTACACTTACTTTTTAACCTTTATTTTTTACATTTTAATCGCCTTCTGCTCCTCTCCCCCAGCAGCCACCACACTGTTGTCCACATCCGTGGGTCCCTCCCCCCGCTAACCCACCCCCACCAGCTGTCTGCTCTCCATCTACGAGTCTGTCCCTGTTTTCCTCGTGAGTTTTGTTCACTAGGTTCCACGCAGGAGTGAAATCATCTGATGTGTGTCTTTCACCGGCCAGCTCATTTCACTCGGCGTTATCTGCAGCCACCAGGATGTGGACGTAGCTAACCCCATGCACCTAAAGAAGAGACTCGAGGTGCCCTCTGCCACCCTGTATCTGGGAAGTGAGGACAGTCCTACCTGCCCAGATTCCAGAGCTGGGGGCAGATCAAACGCGCGTTGTGAGACAAAACCCTGGGCCGTAACCTGCTGTGTAACAGGACGAGGACAGGAGTGAAGGAGGAGGTGACACGTTCCAGTCATCCACAGGGAGGGGCTGCCGTCCCTCTCGGAGCTCCTCCTGCCTTTCCTCTTGTGGAAGGAGACTGAAGTCCTGTCCCCTTATCACGAGACGATCAGTGCCAATGCAACTAGCTATGGGGGCCGGGGAGTGAAATCATTATTTGGGGAATTGAAGAAAAGATGGCTCAGAAAACGCTCTACCACTCAGGGAAGGACACAGCCCCGGATGGTGAGCCCTCTGCGGCCACAGCCACTCCACAGTCCCTCGCTCCACGTGACGGAGACAGGAAACGCGACCGGCGCGGCGCTCAGGAGCTGGAGGTTTGGGCTTCATCGGGCTCATCCTCCTGCAAACGCAGGTAAAGAGCATCATCCCCGCCTTCACGGAGGGGGAAGCCGAGAGTTCCCCTCGCTAGCTCACCACGTGCCGCAGAAATGACAACTGCTGGAAGAAACGCCTGATTTTCTTACAAAGCTGGGACGCAGCGCGTTTCATTGGCTCTAAGTGCCCCTCGGAGATCCAGGTAGACAGTCATTTAACGTGCAGCTGTGACGTGTCCATCACTCCAGCTTCTAGAGACGGCTCGTCAGCTGTGGTGTGTAGGTATGAACAGAAGCAAGGAGTGCCAGTCAAGATTCAAAGTCAGTACCATGGATCGATGCAGTCTGATTTCTAAATTCTCTTTCCCGTGAAGGGCACCACGTCAATGCCCAAGGAACATTTTCCCTATGTCAATACCCAGCCCTATTTTAGGGGTGCCGCCTGGGAGTAACTGTAGCCCCACCCAACGATAATGTTAGAAACCTCAAAGGCTTTGGGTTAACCTTACATTCAACATGTGCATCTTGGGGCCCCATAACCAGGGTTGTGTTCAGAGCGTTGTCATCCTGTGTCACCTCTAAGGAACCTTGTAAGAAAGGGGGGGGCGGTGCACTCACTTCTACAGCCGAGGGCTCTGTGTCTCCAAGAGGCCAAGATAATGGCTGAAAAGTGATAGAGGAAACAGACCCCGTACTGCAGCAAATGCAATTCCCTTTTAACTGTGCCGCACAATCTATCAGCTCTTGGAACACACAGCCGTTTTCCAGATGGCCACTGTCCTTAAGTGGCATACCCAGCTTTATTTCAACATGCTTAAGTAGTCGTCTCAGGCAGAATTCAGTCATGATATCAAAGGAAGTCAAGAGAAAGGTCATTACGTTGATAAAGGTAAAGGCAGGTGACCAGGGTTGTACCCCAGGAGAATGAAATAGAGTATGAGGTGTAGGGTTTTATTTGCTTTTGATATTTACTAAGCATGGGTAGGAGACTCTCTCAATTATACAGTATACAGAAACTACCTGTTCTGTGTGGGCAATCCTTATCTTTACTGAGGTCAAGGACTTCTGTATGTGAACACTATTATATATCACATAATTATTTCATAAGGGAAAGTAATGAGATATTCTGTGTAGAACAACAATTTTTTTAACATGCATTCATTGGCACGAGTATGTCACAGGAACCATTGTTAAAATTAAATTAAGCAAATCCTTCAATCTAATACCAAACTCTCAAGCACAGACCAAAAAAAAAAAAAGTAAACTGAACTTGATCAAAAACATTTTTATGCCTCAAAGCATCCCTTATGAAAGTGAAAAAACAACCTGAAGAATGGGGGAAAAATATGCATCATTCATTGTGTTATCTAAAAGGGAATTGTACATAGATTTTATATATATATATATCACTAAGTGAATAATTCACCATATAATCATGTTCTAGAAACATCATGTGCATATAATATTAAGCTAACACGATTGGAAGGGGCTACCTTCTCATCTAAGGGTGAGGAGAACTGGAAGAAGCAGGTTTGTTCCATTACATGGTTCCTGTTAGTATTTACATCTTAAATTTATGAACTTTTATATGTCTGGGAAAAGTAAACATTTTAAAAGTTCAGAAATGAAGTTGGAATAGTTGGCAAAGAAATGTGTTCTCTCCCGCAGAATCGGTATTTACATTTTTGTTTTGGTTTGCTTATGGATTTTTATTTTTGCTTTTAAAAAACAAAGTCTTACCAATAAAGATGAGGCCCCATCTTTTCCCACTTCAGTGATGGTTCTCTGCAGGGGGGGACATGGGGCCTTCCTCCCCAAACCTTCCTATTTTAACATAGGATGTCTTCATGTATCAAACAGAGGTTCGTTTCGAGTTGTTAAAATTTTACATGCACGTCAGTTTCAAAAGTGAACCAAAGCTCTCAAGGATTAGCAGATCGCGGTACAGATTTTGGACGCGTATCAAAAATACTTAGTACCAAAGTGAAACGGGCTCAATTCCCAGTCAAATGGCTCGACGTTACGCCATGAAATACACCCGAGGGAGCCTCTTTAAAGTGAGGCCCACCCGCTCTCACCGGGTCCTCTCACCTCTTCCTTACGCGGCACAAACACTGCACTGACTTATGTCCCGGCTCAGAGCACAGAGCAGCCACGAGGGCTGTGATGACAGCGAGATGCGACCACCAGCTGGAAGGACCGGGGCAGGTAAATTACCCAACAAGGGCGAGAAAAAGCTGCCGTCGGGTCACCGCAAGCACCACGCAAATAGCTCTAAGTGCCACCGTGGGACCTGCGTCCCTGCCCAACATCACTGACGCCCTCAGGACGCTGGACTCGCCAGAGACCAAGTGGATAAGGGTCCATCCACACACTCAAGAAAGAACACAGTGCGAGGAGCTTAAAAGGCAGGCTTGACATTTTAAGTCATGTTCCCAAGGACGTCAGAGAAACGAAATGGCTTTATAATTAGCAGGAGTTTTAGAAGAGAAAGGTTCCGTTGAAAAAGGTGCATAAAATTAAAGGCATGAAGTAGAACATTGAGAAAGATCCTATAAAAGTAGGAAATATACCCTGGCTGGTGGCTCAGGTGAGCACTGGCCTGCCAACCCAAAGGTCGCTGGTTTGATTCCCAGCCAGGGCACATACCCAGGTTGCAAGCCAGGTCTCCAGCCAGGTCAGTAGCTGGAGGCAGGTGAAAGGCAACCATACATGGATGCTTCTCCCCCTCTCTTCCTCCCTTTCCTTCTCTAAAAATAAAATCTTTAAAAAAAAAAAAAGTAGGAAATAAAAGTCTTCCTGCCACATTCTTCAAGTTCCGGAAGGCAAGCCAGGCCTGTGAAACCCTGAAATCTGGAAACTGGCCCGTGGAAAATGAGAACCGGATACTTGGTGAAACAATCATGTGCCACAAAGCATTACAGCCAACAAATCCCAGTTCCCAAGTGAGAATACACGGAGACTTGCCTGATTTTGCCTTGAACATGCTTTATCAGTCATCAGTGCTGACTTCCATCTGGGTCTACCTAAAACAGCAGCAGGTGACCTGGCCGTCAGGCCAGAGGGGGCCCCAACCCTCCTTTGTCTGCAGCTGTGAGACAGGATGTCAACACCTGACCCTGGAAAAATATTGTCACTAAATGAAACAAAATGTATTTTCATGTAAGTTCAGACAGGTCAATCATTCACCAAACCCAACGTGTTGGAGAGTCTAAGGGCATTTTCTTAAAGCTTCTAATAGCAGAAATAAAATATTCTCTGGATTTAAAAACAGCCATCGGAGAATGTGCTGTTCTGCTTCAGGTCCGTATGATTAAATAGAGATTTATTTCCAAATAGCCAAGCGGCTGACGTACCCACAATGGTACTTTGCCTATCATGGGAAACCACATAGAATATTTTTTCTTGCTTATTTTCTAATTTTTCTTTATTCATTTTTTTCATTTAATGTAACATGGAGAAAACTTACTAAGAAAAGCTACACACTTCAATAATCAGGCCCATGTATTTTTTCTAATGATCTTAAATGTGTTTAAATACGAAAAATAACATTTTTAATAAAAATTTTTAAAGAAAAAGAAATGCTCACATTTCAGCAATCTGAACTGTAGTTCAAACTTCATCAACTCTGTAGGGAAAAATAATCACAGCTATTTCTAAGTCTATACGTAGGACACAAAAATGGATATGCCTAAACCATATCAATCTAAGGGAAAAGCATCTCTCTTTAAGGCCATGTATACTGCTGAACACAAGTGTAGCTCTGAATAAAACGCAATTTCCATAATACATAGTGAAAGGTGGATGGCATTTTCCTAGGGTTTGAAAATTAAAACTTTCCTTTGGCTTTGAATTATGAAACTCATAAGAATCTTAAATTGCTTTTTGAAAAGAATATATTGAAGTCAAAGACAGATTTTCTACTTTGAACTGGGCAATTTCTCAGAAAGTTATAAGCAAGCACAAAGAAAGTGTGATGATAGAAATCAATATTGAATATCAGACATACCAGCATAGCACACACATTTCATAAGCACCATGCATTTGAAAAATGTGTGTTTATGATATTCGTCACAATTGCCCTTTTCTCAAGTGAACAGGGAAAAAAAGAGATTAGCTATAGAAGACATCAACTCAGAGCATAAGAAGTAAAACTGGAATTTACTTTTTAATAATCAAAAAATAGCATTTCAATCATGACTCGAGCTGTAGACCTGAAGACATCCATCAGTCTCCATATTGCACATCTCAGAGATGCTGTTCTACTCATCTGATCGCAGACCCAGGAGAATATTCAATCTGATGTATTAATACCGATAAAAGCATCATTCTTAAGAAATAGGGTGAGGTTTTTATTTGGCTTATTTCTCCTAAAATATGTAGTGCATATATTTATCTGATTCACTTCTAGTTTTATGGATGACATTACGCCAGCTACTCCAGTTTATTTGAAAATTAATTGCTCTTAACAACTGTAAGACTGTTCCATCTTAATTCTGATGGGGTTAAATCATCCAGTCATCAATACCGTATTTTCCAGGGGATATTGCACAGCAGTAGCTCTGAGATCCAAAAAGTTTCAAAAGTAAATTTTTAATGACAAAAAGCTTTATCTGGGAAATAAGAAGTGTGTTACCTACATACACTAAGCTGGTCTCTGACCTTGAATGTGGTCAGGAGACCAATAGGTCCCAAGCAATGTCCCCAAAACACCTGTGACTAAGGTCATTTTGCCAGTAGGGTTTAGCAAGATGATTTATTTTTATTTTACCTTTTCATCAAATTTAATGGGGTGACACAGGTTAACAAAATCAGCCAGGTTTCAGGTGCACAATCCCACACACCCCCTTATACACTGTGTTGTGAGTTCATGGCCCCACCAAACCTCCATCCATCAACAGGGAATTTATCCCAATTCCCACCCCTACTTCCCCCATTCCCCTCCCCCCAACAAGATGCTTTAAAATCAAGTTTAATAATAAATGAGAACTTTCAGTGGCTGAGGACAAAGAATATCATCAACCTGAGGATATAACCCTTTCTTCCAAGGAAGGTTTAACCTCCCCTTCCCTGACTTTTGAGATGCAGACGCCATGAATTCCATCAGAAGCTGGCTTTCAGAAGGACCTATCCTGTGGTTATGTGCTAGCAGACAGGCCTTATGAAGCAGCAGACACATTCGATTTGCACATTTTCCTAAATTCATCAATGGAAGATACTTAGGTATGTTTTTCTATTATAGTAAATGTGCTCCTTTTATCCAATATCATGGGACATTCGCATACACAGGCTGGTAGAGAATCCATCTCTGAGGTCCATTTACAGTCAATTCTTACTAAACGTGGATCAGGTGATAATTAGTATTTGTTTGCTTGGTGGCTTTTCCCCAAACACGTGCTGGTGAAGGCAGCCAGGAGAGACTCAGGTGTGAACCAGCCACTCGTCTATGTAGTCTTCACTCTCCCTGCTGCCCCTCACAGCTGTGTCCCACACACGGCACCCGGGCCAAGCAGGGGCGGGAGCTCACCGGTGCCAGATTGCGGGGGCTGGGGGTGGACAAACAGGGACAGGATCTCGAAGAGCCTCCCTTGCCAGGATGCGACTGGAAAAGGTCTGTGAGCCAAGCTACGAGCCCATGAGTGTTTGGCTCTTTTCCCAGCATCCACCCTCCTGAGGGAAAAGCCTGCCTTAATGTCAACACGAGGAACAACTCGGGAAAAGGGCATCCACACAACCACAGGGCTAGTCTGAGCAGCTGGGGCCGTGGGTCAACTCCACCTGCCCGTAGGACACCTGATGGCTCCTTTTCATGGCCACCACAATACCTAGAAGTAGAGCTGCTGGAGGAGAGCAAATGCCTGCTTCTGTCTAAGGAACTACCAAGCTTCTGCACACAGTCAGTGCCCTCACCGTCGTGGTCACCACCAGTCTACAGACTTTCTAACCGCTCCCATCTTCACATACGGAGCTTGGCATCGTCAGTATTCTTAAGTGATTCATTCCAATGGCTGTGCAATGGCATTTCACGATAGCTGTAATTAACAGTAAATAGGCTACAAACATGTAAAATGAGCATCATGGGTTTTGACATGTGTATGTCTGGGAAGTCACGATCATAATCATGATGATGTTTCCATCATTTCCCAACTTCCCTTGTGCTCTTAGAAATCCATCCCAACTGTCACCCCTGTCCTCAGGCAACCGTAGACCTGTGACCGTCACCAGCGGCTAGTCTGCATTTCCTAGACTTTGATATTAATGAAATCATACAGTGTGTGTCCTTATTTCATCTACCTCCTTTCATTCACGAGTAATTACTTTCCTGCCTTTGGGGGTATTTGGTTTCAGGTGCCATGCCTTTCTGATCAATGGCCAGCATTAGGGGACACACTTCACAAAGCCAAAACCTATTCCCAGTTCCGACGTCCGCTTTGATTAACCTGGGCGCCTTCACTTGGTCCTGACGAGCATTCGCGTCCGTGTAACGATTTACGGACTCAACCCCGAGGGCAAGCAGGTTTCTCTCGGCAAGTGTACCTTTGGTTTATTTTCAGTCTAACCCACCTTGTAATTGGAGCATTTAGGTTTACGTTTCATGCAACTATCGATAAGGTTGGCCTTTCACCTGCCATGCTCATCTTGGCTTGATTTGTGCCTTCTGAACTGTGGTCTCCTTTTCTCTGCTTTCTTTGGATTTGCTAAGTTTCACGACTCCCTTTTCTTTGTACTATCAATTGTACCAACGGCACTTCCTTAAGGTTTTAGTGGTTGTCCTAAGATTTGCAATCTACATCATTCACCTATCACAGCCCACTTTAAATGACGTTATACCTCTTTCTGTATTTTAGAGACCACCTAGGAAACATTTTTCTTTAAGTAGTAAGTTGTTTTTAGAAGAGATTTTAAAATTATACATATGTGACACATTTCCCATATTCAGAAACTTTGATTCCTTAGTTTAGATTCAAGTTACCATGAGGCATAATTGTAATTTTGCCTGAAGAACTTTGTTAACATTCCTTACGGTGTGGGTGCCCTGATGAAAAATTATCATTAATTTTGCACACCCTAAATGTGTTTATTTCACATAAATTTTGCAGGATATTTTAACCATGCGTAGAATTCAAGAATGACGGTGTGTGCGTATGCATGTGTGTGTGTGTGGTTACTTTTGTTGCTGCATCTCATTTTAAAAGTTTCTACTTCACCGCGTCAACATCACCGATTTTTACGTTCTGTGGATTTAAGGCCGAGATGTTAAGGCTCATATTTAGCCACATCCAGACGTGTAGACCCAACTTTTATCTCAACACTGCCCTTAGGTGCTCTGGTCTGAAAATTAAGTTACTTCAGACTTCCTGCTCTTTGTTTGGGTTCCATTTCCCAGGACCACATTCCAGAACTTTCCTACAGGCAGAAATCATATACAAGGTTCTGTACGCACCTTGTTTTCTTCTCTATCATGATCACAGTTCAGCCTGCCTGTTTCCTTCTCTCTCTGAAAACAGCTCTTCTGCCCTGGCTGGTGGCTCAGTGGATAAGGAGCCAGCCTGCAAACCCAAAGGTCGCTGGTTCGATTCCCAGCCAGGACACAGAACCAGGTTGTAAGCCACATCTCCAGCCAGGTCCGTAGCTGGAGGCAGGTGAAAGGCAACCACACATGGATGTCTCCCTCCCTCTCTGCTTCTATCCCTCCCCCTCTAAGGATAATAA
This sequence comes from Noctilio leporinus, assembly GCA_004026585.1. Lineage (NCBI taxonomy): Eukaryota > Metazoa > Chordata > Mammalia > Chiroptera > Noctilionidae > Noctilio > Noctilio leporinus. Next base: position 136,358 of record PVIW01003780.1, read on the forward strand.
ATAAGGTCTTAAAAAAGAAAAACAGCAGCAGCTCTTCCTGCCCTTCTCGAGTTTATAGTTAGAGATCAATTCTAGGCCTACTTTTCCCATGTGCCCAAAGCAGAGGCTTTGTGATATTCTCAAGTTAAATAAAAATTACCCTGAGCACTACTTTCTAAATTATATCTGATGCTCTACAGGATTATAATGCACTTTTTAAATTCTTAGATCCTTACAGGAAATGGTGAGCCACAGTTAAGTTAGTATATTTAAAAGTTGTTATACAAGTCCTCCATTTGGTCTAGCAAACGTACATAAGAGAACATTTTAAGAGAGAAATTTCAAAGTAATTATAAACACAACTTGTTCTGTATAACCTTTTCATGTTTTAAAGATTAGACTCAATCTTTAAAAACATGGAAAATATTTCACATGAAGCATTGTATTTGGAATAAAAAGTATAACGAAAAAATTCCTTAGTTTTCATTCATTTCCAAAAATTTTATTCCTTACATGTAACACCCTTTTGTTTTAAATAAAGATTTTTACTTTTAGAGACCTATAGGTTTATTTCGTAAAAATAGTTGGGTTGCATAACAAAGACATCTGTTGAAACTAACTGAAATGTGATTTCTCACAATGTACAGAGGAGATCTCGCAGGGATGCACTCACATGTACCGTTAGCCGGGCCCGTGGGTCTCAGCCCAGGAGCAGAGCGTTAATGAAAAACACTCACTAACGTCTCTTCAAGCGTGAAGATTTTATTCAGAGGAGAGCTATCCTGATAGGTCGAGAAAGCACTATGGCAGGATTTTTGCATTGGGGAAGAGAGAATGGGTTCAACTCTGGATTTACATGATTGAGGGAACATAGCCGAGGAGGGTGGAAGTTGTTGGTAGATATAAAATTACCAAGAGGAACTGGCAGGAGGAAGGGAAAGAGTTGGACTGAATCGACCTAATGGCTGGTGCAGGCGTGTGCTCTTGCCTGTACCATCTCTCTCTCACACACACTCAGCCAGAAGATACTTGGAATATTTGAATCCATCCCATTTTCCATTGTTACAAGCGGGGTAGGTACTACTGGGCATCTAGTGGCAAAAGTAAATACATAAAGGGTTTGCACATTAATTGGCTGTTCAGGGAATCCCTTTAATATATTAGAGTTGTCTTTGTCATTACAGAACATTTTAAAGAATTAAGTTAAATAATATTTTCCTTAAGTCTCCCACTTCCTGTCCTCTTTTAAAATGTCACAAGACTTAGACCAGGAGTCAATCCCTAGAAAATATATAAGTACATAGATTGTCATTTTAATTTCTTTTAAAGGTAAAAACACATACTTTCCAAAGAAAATTAATAGCATTTCAAATTTGGAGAAAGTCGTATCAATTATAAAACATTCTGCTTGTGGGTGGCATGTGATCTCAGATATAACAACGAAAATGTTCTCAGTGAATGCAAAGATTTGAGAGAAGTCCAGGTAGAGTTATGGATCCTTCAGTCATGGGAAAATTTTCTGTAATTTGGAAGTTGAAAATAAATATGAAGAGGCAGAAATGCTGCAAAATTCTGTTTCATATGCAAGTTCTCAAAAGTATTCTTTTTGCTAAATGACTTCACTGATACATGGCTTTTATCATATTTTCTACTCTGCACGATTAAATTTTTTCTATGGTTATATATTTCTGATTAAGTGTGAAAATATGTAAAATACTTTTTCTATTATCAATATTCTGTATGCTTATTAGCAATTATTTCTTTGCTATGCCTACAAGTTGATATACAATACAAATGCATTTTTTAAAAATTCCATTCTGGCCCTGGCTGGTGGCACAGTGGATAAGGCGCCAGCATGTGAACCCAAAGGTCACTGGTTTGATTCTTAGCCAGGGCACGTAACCAGGTTGCAAGCCAGATCTCCAGCCAAGTCTGTAGCTGGAGGCAGGTGAAAGGCAATTATACATTGATGTTTCTCTCCCTTCCCTTCGCTTTAAAAGTAATAAATAACATCTTTTAAAAAATTCTATTCCACTGTAAGAGAATTTGAAGAACCTACATTTTCTCCTGGTATTTCCAAGTTTGTCTTCTAATTCTAAAGTGAGTCTCTTTGTAAATGTGGTGTGTTCTTAATGGACTAATTACTTGAAAAGAAAATGTAAAGAGTATTTTATTTGACTTCAGGTCTTCCGGGGGCAGAAATCAATCACTGTCCATTTATTATTTATTTACTTAGTAATTATTAATCAGAAGTTTAATGTTGTCCAGATTCCGAGTCAGCTGGGTTAGAGTTAATTGAATATTTTTAATTAAGGTACCCAAGCGCCTTCCCTAGTTCTAGCTCTGTCCTGGAAGTAGTACTTGCTTCCACGGTTAACCAGACCACCCCTGAGGTGACATGCCCCTCACAAAGTTCGCAAGGAAAACTCAGAGGCTAATAATGGTGATTTACAGTACAGTGGCTGGAGTTTAATGCTGCCTTTTTGGTGAAGGTTATTATTCACATTATTTGACTTTGGTTCCCAAGCTTAGAAAAATTATAACTTAATCATAAGTAAACACATTTATACGGTGAATACTAATGTTTTCAGGGAACAGATAACTCTAGGCTTCGGTCCTGTGAGTTTGAAAGGGTGTTTTACGGCTTCTCAAGACAGCCAGATGGGTTCTGTGTACACATCAACGTGGCTTTTCTATGCTCTGAACGTTTCTAATTTCCAATCTCTCCTGAGTTACAATCGAAGCTTGCAAATGCTGAAATGTAATTAAGAAATAAAATACGGCAGGCACCATGGTCACTGCTGATGAATGAGGTGTCTGCTCCATGAAGTCAGTAGCAGACCCCCAGACACGGGCTCCACCACGGTCGTTAATCAACATATTCACCCTGTCGGACTCTAATAACAAATGGCACCTAACACATTCCAGGTTTCACACAGAAGATTAATTTTATGGAAACCTACCACCGGACCAAAAATAGACAGGCCATCTAAAAATAATTCTGAATTACACCAGAATTGCTGGTGACCTTCCCTGGTCAACGAGCTGGGCAACGTGCTACAGAGAGAAGAGACAGCTGTGTGAGGGATGAGGGTTGAATGATAATAGACAAGCTGGAAAATATATTCATCATCTACCCAGAGACATCGACCACGTCAACCACTTAGAAATCGAAACTCTGGTAACAGAAGACGCTCCGGAAGCCTGGAAAATAAAGCTACGACGATTAGGGTAGGACAAATTAAGTTCTTGAAAACGTTCATGTCGAGTAATTCAAGTCACTTCAGGATTCGTTTTCACAACACATTCTTACGGGAATTAGACACACGATCAGTAAGTTCTGAAGAAGAAACAGGATGTGAAAATTCGGAGCTGTAGCCCATCTCACCCAACAGGCCAGGCTGGATGAGCTGCGTCCCGGGGGGGGAGGGGGGGAGGCTAACTAAGAGGGAGGGAAATAATCTTAAAGATGATGGTTTTTCCTAAAGGCTCATCTGGCAAGAAAAGAATGTACACGTGAGCTGCTATGTGACTTAAGGAGGAAAACAAATTAGAAACGCCACGTTTATTATATATAAAGCCGCACGGTACGAATGATATTACGTGGCTCCAGGCAACTTGTACAGTGGTACCTCGTTTGTTCCGGAACCCGTGTCGAGTGCCGAAACCGACAAGTCCCGAGTGAGGGACGAACAGAGGGACCCTTTCTCTTGTGGGGCTACGGTATCATGACACACATGTTCCAGCGAGCGAGCCCAGTCCCCAAGCACCAAGTGCCGGGACAGCTTATTCTTGTTCAAATGCGACAAGGACAGGGTACGAGTTCTGGCGCCAACGAGCACCGAGGTGGCACTGCACGTCTTACCCTTCCCTCGGTCCTACCGCGAACTTTTCACTTAATCCTGCACTAATTGTGTTTCTTCCGTGAAGGCCTCATGCTCGGGGCTCCTGTTCCTGACCCGCCTTGTCACCTGGTGACGCGAAGGCTGGCGTGTTCGCTGAGATCGGCAGAGAAGCTGTCATTTCATGGAGGGGAAACGCAGTCCCCAGAAAAGCAGTAGGTTGTACCTTAGTGTCAGCAAGTGAGAAAGTTACGTTTGCTGGGGAAACGCAGAGTTTAATGAGCAGGTACCAGGGTGCCTTCCAAGCAGGCCAGGTGCTCGCAGTCGCGTCTGATCGGAATTGGGCCGTGATTGGCTATCATGATTGGCTACCACTTAGAGCTGTTAAGATCGTATTAGTCTTAATTGGTGGGAAGGGAGATCTTGCGCTCATTAGACAAGGTACTTGGTCCAACGCATCAGGGGCTGCCTGGTTTTAGGCAAAAGATGGAAAGGTAGAGAGTTTGCCTTTAAAAACTGAATGTAGTGGTGTGTTGCAGGTTTTCATAACAAGTTTACCACTTCCCTTGACATCTTTTATACTTGACATTAATGGTTCTAATTGATAAAAGATAAAAATAGTCAGGCTGAAAGCACTAATCTGGAAATGTAAATGCATAAATTGGAAACAAATACCTAAACCGAGATTTCTTCACCTTTATGTAGTTGAGTAGCTATTACATTTTATAAACGTGGGTGTTAATGAGGACATGAAAATAACATGGCTTAAGTTTTGAAATGTCTAGTTTTAAAACATTTCACTGTGGTATATTTTCTAGTCAGTAAAATGCTGGTATCAAGTGTACATGTTAATGGGTTTTGATATTGTTTGAAAACAAGACAATGGGCCCAAAATGGGGTCGCTTATGCCACACCCCACCTCCCCAGGCTGAGACTGAAGGATCACTTTAGCTCTCCCAGAAATGAAAACATAAACCGTCCACCAACAACCACCGGACCAGCACTGGGCAGGCCACTGCCTGATGGACCCCAGCCGTCCCTGCAAAAGAGGGTGACCTTGTATTAATTAACACCGGCCTGCTGGCTCCCTTCTACCTATAAAAGTCCTTCTCAGGGTTCAGATCCCCGTTGCTGAACACGTAGCTCTGTTTACATTTAGAGCGAAGGCGCCGGCCACATCGACAAGGCACCTTCATGGGGTCACCGCTGTCATCATGGAGAAGGGAGTGGGGCAATTGATGTGAGAACTGGGTAAATCGGTGTTTGGGCCCCAGTAAGAGGAGCGGCAGCTATGGGGCAAGATGTGAAAAGAGCCACAGGGTCTCGGGTGGAAAGAGCCGTGAACGTGAACAAATGCAGGGGTGAGGCCAAGAAATGCAACACCAAACTGTTTCCCCCAGCGTTTGTATCACGGCAGGTGACAAAAGTGGTCCAGTGCTGAGAAAGAACCTGCTCATAAGGTACAAGGGGAAAGAGGAAAATGGGACATTAAAGGACATAATTATGAAAGCGCAAAGGACATTTTCGGAAGTTCTATTGTAAAAAAGTTTAGAGTGCTAGGGTAGGAGTCAAGAGTAAACACTAGGTTAATGATTCTGATCACTGTGGTCATTTAGGGTGGGAGGGTGACATTATTGAGAAGCTGGTGTCACGGAGTCAGGAAAAATGAGAATTTGAAAATATAGGATAGAAATAAACCCTGCGTATATGGACAACTTATTTTCAATAAAGTAGCCAAAAGCAAAAATGAAGACAGACTCTTCAGTAAGTGGTGCTGGAAAAGTTGGGAAGCCACAGGCAAAAGAATAAAACACCTGTTTGTCCCATGTACAAAAATTAACTCAAAAGGGATCAAAGACCTAAATACTAGACCTAAAGCATTCAATTACACAGAAGAAAACACAGGCACTAAACTTATGGACTGCGATCTCAAAGATTTTATTCATTTAACCCCATGGACAAAGGAAGTCAAGGCAACAATAAATGAATGGGACTGCATCAAATCAGAAAAACCTGCCCAGCCAAAGAAACCAACAAAACAAAAAGGCAACTAAGCAAATGGGATACTCGCAAACACACACTGATAAGGGGATAATATTCAAAATATATTTAAAAAGTCATGCAACAGCGAACAAACAATACAATGAAAAACTAGGCCAGGGACCTGAACAGACATTTCTCCCAAGACCACATGCACATGGCCAACAGATACATAAAAAGATAATCAACCTCAACAGCCGTCAGGGAAACGCAAGTCAAACTACAATGAGATGCCCTCACACCTCTCAGAACGACTTATCAACAGGACACGTAACAGGTGCTGGGGAGGCTGCAGAGAAAAAGGAAACCTCAATTCACAGCTGGTGGGAATGTAAACGGTGCATCCACTATGGAAAGCAGTGTTCCTCAAAAAATTAAGAATAGTGTTGCCACATGACCCAACAACCTCTCTTAGGGCTATCTACCCCCTAAAAATTTTAAACATTTATTTGCAAAGATACACACACCCCTATGGTCATTTCAGTACTACTCGTGGTGACCAAGACATGAACACAACTGAAGTGTCCCTTCATAGAGGACTGGATAAAGACGCGGTGCATACACACAACGGAATGCTGCTCAGCTATGAAATAAAATACTGCCTTTACAATAACATGGATGGAGACTATCTTTCTAAAGGAAGACAGACAGAAAAAGAACCATGTAATTTTAGCCACATGTGGAATAGAATTTTGAAAGCCACAAACAGAACACAAACTCACAGACACAGACAACAGTATGGTGAGTACCAGAGGGTCGGGGATGGGGGTAGTAAAGGGTGAAGAAGTCAGACATGTGTTGATGGAAGAAGATCTGACGTCAAGTGGCGGGAACACAACGCAACGTACAGATCATGTATCGTAGAATTTGTGCACTTGAAACCTACGTAATCTCATCAACCAATGTCACCCCAATCAGTTTAACTTTAAAATCTAGGATAGAGATCACGGATGACACACACAGGGACAACAGGAATGCGCACACAAGATGCAGGAAGTGAATCTCATTCGCACGCCATCCTCGCCCACGGGCGCAATTCCCGGTGGACCAACAGCCCTTCTCCTAACGCCACAGGTCCTTTATGAACCTGTTCAGAAAGTCTGCTATGGTGGTCATCGCTTCCCTTTCCACGTTCTTTGCTTCGGGAACTCAGCAAGGAAACAGTCCTGTGAAACTTGACTAACACTTGCTTCACCTGAATGAGTGCACGCTGGGCGTGGCAGAGCGCCTGGAAGGCCGTGAGGAAATGCTCCGTCTTCTAGCCCAAGAGCAGGTTTTCCTGGGTGCCGGTGCAGCTAGGGACTCCGGCCTGCAGCACACCCGCCCCTCACCACGGCGCAGACTGCCCTCCGGCCAAGCTATGAGCCCCTCTCGTGTCCTTCCAGCCTCAGCCCCTCGCCGCCAACCCCACACCTGTGGCTCCTTTCTCACCATTTCAGCTCCTACATCGCTTTCAAGAGTGACACCATGTCACTGATTATTTTTCAGGTAGCCAACTTCTAGTTCTTGGGAAAGAGGAGATTCAGGTTCATACCATGGAATTACGTAAGGGTGGTTGATAGAAAAATATAGCTGTCGCTTCTGTATCCTGGCTGGTGGCACAGTGGATAAGGCACCGGCCTGTGAACCCAAAGGTCGCTGGTTCGATCCCCAGCCAGGGCACAGAACCAGGTTGCAAGCCAGGTCCCCAGCTGGAGGCAGATGAAAGGCAACCACACATCGATGTCTCTCTCCCTCTCTGCCTCTCTCCCTTCCTCTCTCTGGAAGTAAATAAAATCTTTAAAAAAAAGCTGATGCTTCTGGAACATTTGTCAAAGAGAGCATTTTTTAATGAGGCGGGGGTGGGGGGGGTGGCTGAGGTTAGGAGTCTGGTCCATGCGATCACAACCTGTGGACTCCACCACTTACCAACGTGCTTTGCTTAAATGAGGGGCCAGTTCTCTGGGCCTCAGATTTTCCTGTGAGCGTTGGAATCACAGCAGTGTCTGATGTGCACAGTTGAAAATTTAGTTATTAAACATAAGGTATGATTACATGATGATGATGATTACAATAAGAATTATATCAAATTTTAAAATTAGACCATTTCGTAGTTTGATATATATGTGAATTATGAATGCATTTGCAAGGCCACTTCAAAGTTGAAAAATTATTTCTCTGCTAGTTACTTTAATATTAAGACATGTTCTTAAGGGAATAATATCCAAAATATATTTTAAAAGTCATGCAACTCAACAGCAAACAATGAAAAAGCCAAGAACCTAAACAGACATTTCTCCCAAGACCACATGCACATGGCCAACAGATAAAGATAATCTCAACAGCTGTCAGGGAAACGCAAGTCAAACTACAATGAGATGCCCTCACCCCTGTCAGAATGGCTGTTGTCAACAGGACACATAACAACAGGTGCTGGGGAGGCTGCGGAGGAAAAAATGTTAAGGCATTTTCTTAGAGACAAGTATACATGCAGGTGGCCTCAGTAGAATACAAATTACAGACTAGAACATAAGGTCAAACTATTTAGCATTTAAATAATGTCAACTGCATTATAATTCAGGAATTCCAAAGATTCAAAAACATTTTTATAGGATCTTCTATGATGGACTATTACATAAGATATATCATGTGTAATTACATAAAGGTTATATAACATATATGTAAATGTTAATTATAATTCTGCTTAAGTATATTTAATATACTAAATATATGCAAATTCATTTGTATACATTTATATATTGACTCATGTAATTATGTTAGTACTTGTATTAGATGTCTCAAAAAAATGCAGCAAGATGTGATTTCCATTTAGAAGAATTTAGTGGGAGACAGTTAATGGGGTGAAGAATTTGCACTCAATATCCAGTTAGATATTTGAAGCTTTAGAACCATAAGGATATATTTATAAACAAAACTTAAAATAATTTAGGCCTGCAATACAGAATGAAAATAAAAGCCCAGGTGTCGTAGGTTTTTCCACTCAGGAGCCCTTGTTTTCTGTGTATTTGGAATAGTTTCCATTTCAGAAATCAGTCGGAAGGCATGATGCAGACTCATGTCATCTAAATTAACACATTCATTCAAGTTCCAAACCTCCCCATCGACCTCAATGACTGTGTACTAAACCTTACCATGGGGCAGATACTGCAGAAATAGTTGGAATGCCTGCTGGTTTTCAGGCACATTACCGAAGGGAACTGAGCAATCGAGCCTCCTTGAACAAGTACAATTATCATGAATCCATCAAGGAAATGCGTCTCTCATGGGTAACAACTCCTTTCTCCAGAAAACTAAAAATGAAAATCCCCTCCCCCTGAGTCTAACGTTAGTGTCGATTATCTTCTCGGGTGGGAAGAGCTGTGTGAGGAAGACGTCCTGCTGTAACGTGCACCCAAGTGATATACATTCTTTGTTCTTACAATGCAAGAAACTAAGTGAAACCGCCCTCAAGTTTTTTCTTTGGAAAGAACTTTTTTTGCTTTGCCTGGAACCAATTCGAACGGCCGCTCAACTGGCGACAGATGCAGCACCTGGCTCTGACGTGGTTGCACGGGGGCGCCCGTGACACGGCATATTCAGGAGAAGCAAACAGCCTCCGTCCTGCCTGGGAATCCCGTGGTTGGCGGGAGCTGGGATGTGCCCCGTGGGCTCCACAGCTGTTTACAATGCGTTACAGAGCCGCTCTGGAAACAGATTATGAAAAAACAGTGTTTTCTGTCTACATCAGCTTGACCTGACCTGCTGTGATTGCATTTCTGTGTAGTTTCCTACTGTTAAAAAAGAAATAGGGGGAAATGGCCATTCTGGGGTGTGCGCTTTTCAGCGCCCCCTCCTGTGGTTCAGGGCGCAGGTAGGCACGCGTGTGCACGTGCCCTGGACTGGAAGAACTGACCACCTGTGATGTGCAAATGGCAACAGGTGAGCCGCGAGAGAAAACACCAGAGACTATGAACGTGGGGGGTGTTTTTATTGGCTCTGTGATTCACTCCTTAATTGACCTAGGAAGAAAACCAACGGTAGGGTCGTTTGAAGCGATTCAGCTAATTATTTTAAGGTTTCTCTCAGCTTCCCACTGAGCGAGGCAGCAGCAGCACCTGGTCCCTCAGAGATCTGGGTGTGGGTGGGGGCATCTAGAAGGCCCAGCGTCAGTTAAGTTACCCAACCCGCCCACCTCTGGGAGAGGACCCAGAGCATGAGCCCCCCACCGTCTGCCCAGGGGAGCCTGGCCACCTGAGCAGCATTCCCCAGTTGAGCACAATGCCACCTACCCCACGGCCACCCGCGCTGGGAGGTCAACAGGCACCGTGGAAGGCGGCCTTCGGTGAAGGAACAAGCGTCTGTCCGAAGTCACAGACAATCCAGTGGAAAACACTTGAAACATCTCCAACCCGCCCCCCGCCCCCCGAGAGTAAGGTCTCCCCGGTTTACAGCCGGCCGGCCTGGCTTCTCCGCAATCTAAGCCGCGTACGGGCCCTGCTCCCCTCGGCAGCCCCGTTCCCTGCAGAGGCCGGGGCGAGGGACTTGCTCTCCGTCCCCAGGGGGTTGATCTGAGGGTAAAATGCTCTTTAACCACTTAGCCAGCCGACAGGTGCTCCACACAAGTGCTCATTACCCCCAGAGAATCAACAAGCCGTTCCCCAATCCAACATTATGAAAAGCTCAGGACAGCAAACAGAAAGGCAGGTTAGCTTATTTCTCAGATGTTTAAAGACAATGTAGTAAACTTAGCTTTAGAGAGATTTTTCTCTTCTTTCGTGAGGAAACCAGCAACAACACGTCACCCCTTCCTTCCTTCCTTCGAGGTGCACGCTACTCCCCCACAAGGAAAACTTACAGAAATAAAAACCCAACGCAGGCCACCCAATTAGGTGAATTTTACCACCCAAAATTCACTTCCAGCCGACAAGCCCCAATGTGCTTCTTCAGAACCCTCAGCTCCTCATGCACCCCGTGTTGTGGCCATTTCCCCTTGTTCGCCATCCATGAGCTTTTAGGATACATGGAGGAGCCCCTGAAAACCCCCAAACCAGCAGCCTGACCAGCAGTTTGGGCTTAGTCCCCTCCGTGTGGGTCCCTAGAAAGGGTTTGACATTTCTAACATGCATTCATGACAACCCCGAATTCAACAACACGAGGTGACCTCTCCCCAGTTGTCCCGAAGGCCCCGTCCAGGCCAGTGTTACCTGACTCCCACCAGGTGGACCGACGTCCGATGTCCTCAGGTTCTTCGAGGTCCTGCGGCTGCAGCACAATGTCCACCCTGACCCTGAACGCCTAACTTCAATACGGGTATTGACCACATAAAACACCACGGCTCAGTCCCCGGGCAGTAGTTTAATAGCACTGGAATGTCTGCTGGGTTCCAGGTCAGGCCCCAAGCTACGCCTTCATGTGAGAATGGTCTCGAGAGGACACACGGTGACAAAATAAACCACTCAGGGCTGACCCCGTGAGAATGAAAAGGAAATGTGCAGAGGCGAACAGTAAAGGGGGAGCAGGGACCCGAGGGTGGGGAAAACCTGCACCTCAAGATCAGTGCTGTTCAGAGCAGAGGAGGCCGAGCCAGGCGCCCAGGCGGAGATGGTCACTTGCAGGGTCTGTCCAGATGGCCAGAGGAGAGGAGGGGACAGGGACACGAGAGCCCCGTCGGGAGTCTGGACCAGGGGACACAGTGCCGTCCAGAACCCGGAAAGACAGCCTGACCCTGGGGGGCAGGGGGTGGAGACTTGGGGGGCTGTTTGGATCCTGCGGAGATGGAACACCAGGCAGCAAACTTGGCCCAACTCTCTCTTTGTGAGAATTCACCCCAAACATCCCGCAGGTGACCCCGTGGAGGAAAACCATCACCCTGAGTCTCCAAGGACCTCACGCATCACAGGAGCAAATAAAAGGCCTCAATAACTCTATAGCAGTATCACAATACACCAGAAAATAATCGTAACATAATCTATAATAGTACTACACATAGGTTATACTTTTAACATAATATGGAAAAAGGATTTTTGAAATTATGATTCTACATTAGTGGCTTTTTTACCAAAGGCCATTATTTACCAAGCATTCTAGTGAGAACAGGATTCACGTAATACACAAAAAATAGCTATGTTTTATAATATTGTTTCCTGATATGCTTAACTCTTTAGACTCCTTTGGCATTGAAGAGTTCTAAACTATGCTTTTGTACGCTTTTCACAAGTGTCATTTTAAGGGAGAACGTCAGCACTGCAGGAGCAACTGAGCAGTATTTACGCTCCTCGCAGCAAAGGGACAACGCGTTGCTTCTTGCTGGCTCATGACGCTCAGCAGGTTGGCACCGTCCCCCTCTGCGGTGGCTGAGGGCCCCCCGTTCTTAGATGTGGTGCGAACTAGACCCCAAGACCCGTGCCACCACCCAGGCCACCCCCGGTGCCAGCCCACGTGGGGACAGCCAGCTAAAAGCCACCCATACAGCACGAGGGTGACCCCCCTCCCGAGCCGCACTGCAGTACCTTGGAGCAGCAAGCGCGCCGTTCTTGGGGTGCAGTTCTCGGGGTGCAGTTCTCAGGGTGCAGTTCCTAGAGTGCCCGCCCGCCCACTGACCTACCTCTGCGCCAGAAAGCAGCTCCAGAGCGTCGCGCAGGGGACACTTGCAGACCGACGGGCATCCGGGCAGCGGAAGAGGCAGGGGCTCCCCGGAGGCGGGGCCCAGAGCTTAAATATGCGTACGAGGACACGGGCGGCGCAGGCGGGGCGGAGTGGGGTCACGGGCCGGGGCAGGCGGGGCAGAGTGGGGTCACGGGCCGGGGCAGGCGGGGCAGAGTGGGGTCACGGGCCGGCGCAGGTGGGGCGGAGTGGGGGGCACGGGCCTGTTAAGGGCCGTCCATCCTGAGCAGTAAACAACCCAACGAGCCCTCATTTACGTGAGATCCTCCTTGGAGGGGAACCCGTGGTCAGCTTGCTTTAGACGATTCTGGACACATGCAGTACCGGGAATCTCTTACCATGAAGCCACCTCCTCCCCTGACATGTTTTACCCTGTGAGTGTCGCTGCAGCATATATGTGACAACACCCCCCACACACAGCCTCCCACGGGGGGCCAGGCTGCCCCACCCCCCGAAAGGGTCGGCGGGCACCAGGCCCTTCCCTGCTGTTGGGGTCCTCGCCCAACAAGAAAGCTTCTCCGTTGGGTGCATTTTCATAGCTGCCCGGGTAATTTTAATGTGTTTTTTGATGCATGGGACACTTACGTTGTCAGCACAACAGGGGTACGTGATTTGTGCAAGAGCTTTTTATGGCTTTTAAAAATGGTCCTAAAAGCCAAAAGAGCTTTAGCATGAGTGATGGGCAAATGGGCCCGGGGTGGGAAACCAGCCATCAGGGGAAAGTGTTTTCACTTGTGAACGTGTTTTCCCTTTGGCAAGGCCCAACCTGCTGGTTTTTAAGCAGAAAACTAGAACTGGACATGGCATTATCATTTCTAAATACCTGACGTATTTTAAACAAAAGGAACCGTTGGGGTAGAGGTTAATAATACAGTACCTTCCGTCTGTACCTCACTTGGGGTTTCCCAAGTCCTGTTGCCACATGACTTCATTTGACCTTCGCTGCCCCCAAAGGTCTAGGCAGAAAAGACATTTTCATTCTCCTACCACCGTTGAGGAAGCTGGGCCTCTCGCAGGACAGAGATCTGAGCAGAATCCTTCCAATTTTTCCTTAAGATCAGTAGGGTGGCCTGGAAGAAATTCACCAATTAAATACCCATAATTCTACAGTTGCAGGAACAGAAGCTTGTAGAAAAATCACGGGACAGTCCACAGTGACCTTCTATCCAACAGACCGAAGAGAAGCAGTGACGGGACAGAGGAGCAGATGTGGAAGAGATCACGCCCTGGAGCCTGGTTTAGAAACGTTTTATTGTAGGGGAAATAATATCAAGGAAAAGTTCAGCAACCGTAGCGGTGGGCAGGCCCCAGGGTGTTGGCCATGGTGTAATGTTTGTGTTCTGCCAAAATGTATATATGGTTCATAAAATCGGTGCCCTTTCGTAAGAGACCTCAGAGAGCTATTTCAAACACAGTCCTCAAATAGATTATCTCAATACCGTCTGTGGGACTGAAATACATGCAGGTGTCCGTTCAAGTCCAGTTCTGGACCTTGATTCTGCTCCAGTGAATCCTCTGACTGCCATCGTGGCACTATTTACTGTCAGTGCAGTTTCGTATTCATACCTTGATGTTCTTCTTGACTTCTTTATCTTTGTCTTGGCTCTCATGGCCATGTCTTTTATTAGCATGAGTTTTTCCAAGTTCCAAACTATTTCTTGTGAGTGTCTTTCTTGAAACTGCATGGATGGAGGACAGGTTCTTCACAATCAAGTCTTCAGAGTTCCATGTGTCTTCCATCAGGTTGGACTGTATTTCCAATTTTAAGCTACTTAAACCCAACTTTTCAGGATGTGTTATTTTATGATACAATATTTCTGCAATGTTTATTACTTTTAGGATCACCTGAATAATTTGTAACACATCAAGATTGGTTTTTGAAGTTTTGGAAAAATGTTTATGTACAACCACCTTAACCTGATTACTTTTATTATGGCTGAGACTGAAGAAATAAGAAGTTACTGCATTACCATTTCATACTTGTATTAGACATTAGTTTCATTAAATTATATTTGCCCTTTATGATTTTATCCAAAATTACTTTTTAAACTTCATATTGAACATTTTGAAATTATCTTACATCTTTAATCCTTTAAAACATCTCTACTTTACATTCCTATATAATTTTCTTTTTCTTTTCCAGTTTTCCTAGATTTCTATACACACATCCATGGACTTGTGGCATTACTGATCCTTGCTATTCTTTGTTTCCTATTTGATTGGTTTATTGGTTTACCTTAATTGTTTATTAGTTTCCTTCAATTTGTCTCATCAGCTATTCTCATTTAATAGCTCTTTGCTTATTGATATTTTTTTCTTGATTTCAATCTTTTAATGTCCTTTTATATCACAGACATAATCCTACTTATTTTTGATAGATTCTTCATTATCATTTAATTCTAAGGAATATGCTATTATTTTAAAATATTTCTTTTTAATCCATAATTTAATTAGAAGTCACTTCAGTCAAGTTTCAAGGTTTATTTGGTTTGTGCCATTTTAAATCATTTAATTCTCATATTTTATGACAAAAAGCAAGTTTTATTTATGCTTTCAAGTTTATCAAGACTTGCTTTGTGATAGTAGGGTTTTTAAAATAAGCTTACACAGAAATGATATCATGTTCAATTTATAATTCATTTCCCATGTTATTTTTGATATACACTATTCGTTTCTGAAAGAAGTTTCATGTGCATTTTTCGGTAATTTTATATGCCCATCAAATCTGTTTTACATACTTTTAGATTACTTTCTAAAGTTATCTCTACTGAGGTATCACTTTTGTACCATAAAATGCATCTACTTAAGTGCACAAGTCAATGAGCTTTGACAGGTGAATGAGTCCATGAAACCACCACTACAATAAAATTCCAGCACCCCCAGAACGGTCACCCCCATCTTGATGTTTATTCTCTCCTCTGTACCTCCAACTACAAATGATTTGCTTGTCATCAGTATAGATTACTCTCATTTTCTAGAACTTCATAGAAATGTAATCACACATTATGGGATCTTTTAAATTTCTTTAGTGTAATTATTCTGAGATTCATCACTTTTGCACCCATCGGTAGTTCCTTCTTATGCGGACGTGCCCTGTTTTGTTACATTAACTCATCCTTTGATAGACATTTGGGCTTTTCCAGTTGTTGGATATGATGAACGAAGGTGTGATAAATACTCCTGTGAACACTGACTTTAATTTTACTCACCTCCTTAGGTGTGTAGCAGTGTTGTATTGTGATTTCATGACCCTCTTACAGTTATGATAGTGAGCCTGTTACACGCATTTAACCGTCCTTCATGGATCTCCCTGTGTGAACTAACTGGTGAATCATTTATTGAACTTGGGCTCGTCTCTTGGGCCCTCCAGTTGGCCATTTTGCTCCCCAGGCGGGAGAAAGCGCCACGGGGCAGAAACCTCATCCCCTTGTAGGTGGGACGTTCCAACCTCGCACCAGCGCTTCCCGCCTGCCAGCAGGAAAAAGTCTTTGAAAAGAAAGTAAAAGGAGAAAAGGCAGGTGCCTGCTCCTACTCATTTTCCAGTGCTTTTGAACAGTGTTTTGTTTGCTTCCTTTTTGTCGTGGCCCAGAGACTCTTCCGAAGACGAGATGTCATGCTAGGAGCGTGCTGCTTCCCACCCAGGTGGAAGCAGGCTCCCACCTCCCCCACGTCTGTGGAGGGGTCCACCCACTAGGCATTTTGAAAATCAACACGTGACCGGGCGGGTCGGTGAACATGTTCTCTGTCGGAGCGTGAACGAGCTCCCTGTCACCTGTGCTCTACCCCCAGGCCTGTTCCTTCTCCGCGTGGCTGTGAACACGTGAAGCCTCCAAGGGGCCGTACATGGATCCGACCTGAATAGCTGACCCTGTTAAACGTGTGTTCTAGCTTGGAGCTCATGCATTTTTAATTTGTGTAAATGGCATGATAGTATCAGTCTCATCCCATTCCTGGTGTTCAAAAACAGTTTTATGTTTTTAGCATCTAATTATATTTCACGTGCATACGTAATCGATGTATTCTAAGACCTCCTAGCACACCCCAGTTCCTACCACGTTCAGTCTCTCCACTCCCCCCATGACAGGCAAAATGAGCGGCTCCCGCCGTGCAAACATGTGACTAAATAGCCCGATAAACGTGCCTTCTCGGTGTGTGTCAGATGATTTGCTAAGCTCTGTACTAAAGAGTGGAATTGGTGTGTCACAGAAGTTAATCTGGCTAAATCAGGTCAGACTGCCCCTGACAGTATGTGTGGATAAGGTTTCCAATGGTAAGTGATCCTGGTGCGCTCTTCTTAATCAGGATGGATGCGTTTCACCTTAGACTCCCCTTCGGCTGATATTAGCACGTGCTCTCATTTGCATTTCCCTGGATTGGATTCTTTCTTCCCCAATCTTCCTAAGTCATTATAATCAATTGTGTTGCTTGTAAATAATGCATAGCTACATTTTAAGTCCAAATTGAGAATTTCCATCATTAGGCATGTTTAACTCATGTATATTCATTGTTAGCATTGGTCCTTATTTAACATCTAAAGCTTAATTAGCGTCATTAGTGAAGCTTTATTTGCATGGCCTTTCTTCTTTCATGCTTCACTTTGGGGGATCAACTTCTTTTTTTGGTGGATCTCTTTACCAGCATTCCCTAGTCCTCTTCGAGCCACAGACCCTCCTTCTGGGTTGAAATGTGTGAATCTCTTCCCCAAACAGTGTTTTAGACGCACAGACGATGTACCGCGTGTGCACTTGGTTAGTTTCCACCATGTCCTTCGCTGTCTCGGGTTTCCGCAAGTGTCTGGTGCCACTGAAGGGGACCTCGTCCCTTCATAAGGATCACGCTTGCCCACCAGCTTGGCCTTTTGCTGGAAACTGTGCCCTGCATGTGGGGGCCCCTCTCTGTAACGGGGCTCCATCTGCTGCTCCGTTTCTCTCTTCCCGTCCACCACCCTCCCTGCTGGGTCCCTTCTCAGGTGTTCCCTCCAAATGCCTCGGCCCTAAAAAGAGCCCAGCCATCCTGCCAGCTGATTTGATTGCAACTCCCCAATTAATTTCTTGCCCACGTGGCGAGAATGAGGGCTCTTGGACACCCGGTGCTGCGTGAGCAGGGAAGCCAGCCGCCCACAAGGACGGAGAGGCCGAGGGCAGGACGGTGCGTGTCCAGCTGGAAATTGTCCAGACGTGTGAAGCACAGCCTGTCCCCCCCGAAACCACCCGTGCTGCCTCGGCCTATAAAACAACTGCCTTTTCTTCTTCGTCCGTTCAGTTCACCATAGTTTTAGTTTTGTGTTGACCCCATGAAAACTATACATCAACACCTATGAGGATCCCTTTTGGAAAAGAGGTTAAACCAATAGACTTTCAAACCTGCTGCTAATAAAGGGTAAAACCACGGCAGAGAATTTAGGTGAAAAAAACACTAACTCACGTCCCCGTGCCTGGACTGGTTTTCAGTACGGTTACCAGGGTCAAGCGGATACCTGATCTGAATCGCAAACGTGTATCGAGGCGTTCTTCATAAAGAGGAATGAAGTCCGAGCGGATTAACGTCCGAGCGACTCCTAGACCGATACTGACTTCAGTTTCTTTCCGTACAGACTTCCAAGTGTTCCTCTGCCTCAGTCTCATCGGTGCCGATGTTTCTAACAGTGTCACCCCGTTTCAGTAGTCGAGATGGCCGAAGTGGGGTTCATGGGCACGCTCAGTCCTCAGTGTGGTGCCCTGGAAATGAGGGTTTTCGTGCTATGGTTTAAATAAACTCATAAAACCAGTCAGTGAAAGAATAC